>JALLAZ010000117.1:0-22612 GCA_036939755.1 Stephanodiscus triporus
AAGTTGGAGGCAGAGTAATCCCGACCAACAGTTCTATCTTCTTCATCAGACAATCTCAATAGACAGAAGAAAGGATGTAATGTACGGGAGTTTCAGTAGCGATATAAAACAAAATAAAAAGGAAACACATTGGACAAGGCTCATGGCAGGCGGCGACAGGATAAATATCCCAAGGATGTGGGCACACCAACAGCAAATATGACACTGGTCAAGACCTTTTTCAGCAGTGTTATATTGACTAAAGGAGCAAAATGCGTAATGTTAGACATCAAGGATTTTTATTTGAATACACCACTGGCACAATACGAATACATGTGACTCAAACTTACCAACATCCTGGAAGAAATAGCCATTGAATACAACTTACATGTGATTGTGAATGACAACGGATATTTGTACTGCAAAACTAGAAAAAGAATGTATAGCTTACCTCAGGCGGAGATCAATGCACAACAACTCTTTGAAGAAAGCCTTTCCAAAGTTGGATACCATCAGAGCAAGATCATACCTGGCCTGTGGACACATGAAACAAGAGACATATGCTTCACGTTGGTTGTTGACAATTTTGCAATCAAATATGCCAAGAAAGAAGATGCACAGCATCTCATCAACACAATCCAAAAGGACTACACAATCACAGTCAATTGGGAAGCCACAAAATATATTGGACTCACTACTGAATGGGACTACACAAACCGCAAAGTATACTTACCCATGCTGGGGTGCCTGTCAAAAGCACTGCTACAATTCAAACACGAAATACCGAAGTCAAAACAGAACTCACTGCACCCACATATTACACCACAACACAGAGCCACAACACAGTTCGCAGTGGAAGCTCCCGCCCCCACTTGGAAAGGAAGAGACCAAATTTGTCCAGGTCCAGGCGGCAGTGGGCACCCTTCAATTATGGCAGGGCAGTCAACAATAGTACCATCCTCCCTGCACTCAGCGCAATTGCAACCAAGCAGGCAAAATCAATGGGTAAGACATAAGTGAAAGTCAAACAACTGCTAGATTACTGTGCAATGCAAGAAGAACCAGTCATAGCACACAACGCAAGCAAAATGATACTCACCGTCATCAGCAACGCTGGATTTGCAACAAGAAAAATCTCAGAAGCCGAGTGGGCGGGCACTTTTTCATGTTCAACGAAGGCAAAGAGACAATTCCCCCAACAATGGAGCAATTCTAACGATCGCAACAATAATTAAAATTAAAGCGGTAGTATTGTCATTAGCGGCCGAAGCAAAATTAGGAGCATTGTACCTCAACAACAAAATACAGCCCAAACAAACAAATGCAATGGACACGCGATTGCATTGGCTACACGGCTGCAAAGCACAGGGACAATTTCACATTTATTGGTGACCTGGGTGGTAAAACCAACTTCGCCAACTATTTTACGAAACACCTCCCCCCCATGCACCATGTCAATGTCAGGTCAGAATTTCTTACCAAAGTCAAAGATCTCGCGGAAGCCCAACATCAGAGAGCAGAACAAGGACAGACCAATTCCAAGTTTTGCAACAGCTGAATAGCTACAAGGGTATGTTAGACTTCCTAGTTACCTACTTAACTACTACAACGGGAAGCACATATGCAGGCTGTTTAGAGATTATTGATTTTAAATCGCCACTAGAAGGTTTGCCGCACAAGGTTTCCAAGTGAAACTAAAGCAGATCACTCATAAATAAGTAATCACCTTTACACTACAACCTTTGAGTCTGTCGCTCCTGTTTAGTACTTCGTGTTGTCCATCAACAAAAACTTACATTTCATGTATTGGCACTGCTCCTTAGTTACTACTCTGCATATTTCCCACACCCCAAACTTCCACCAGCATCAAAACTGCACGGATGAAAGTGTACTATTGGTGATCATAGTTGTACTATCAAGTCTTTGCCTTTGTAGTGTGGGCACGGGAGTCAGGAGATATTGTCTCTCATTGCACATTGCATGGAGGCATTCATAACATCAATGGTAGCCCCATGGTCATGGTCATGGTCTTGAGACAAATGAAGACATCATCATCATCAATTTTTTTCTTGTATAACTGGGTCTGCTGAGGCTGACCTCTGACAATGGTTATTCCGGCCAGACGTCGAAAGGTTCCTTTTTCTGGGCGGTGGGAAAGGTGTGAAACTGTGTTTTTGGGGTTTTGATGGTACAGTTGCTTGTATGCAAGCGCTGGCGCTAGAAGGTGCATTGACCGATAATCTTGACCATGAGTGTTTGGGGGACTCACATAATCTATGGATATGGACAATGGACACCGGCCCGACCCGCCCTTAACTCTAGGATTCTCCATACGATACACACCCGCCCGCCCCGCGAAAGGGAATATTCGTAGAGAGTGTTTGTAGAGAGGTATGGTACTGGAAGTATGTGAGAGGAAGTAGCAGTGACTCACTTATGACCATCGGAAACCCCGGGTATGACCTCATTCACGCCGGCACTTCGTCTGGCCTTCAGATGAAAGATCTTTCCCCCCCTTAATATATGGATTCCTACGTTAAAAATCTTTTGTTCAGCCCGTGGGGCTTGAGTCCTCGCGTTCGCGGACCCTCCGATGTTGTTGTTTTTGTCATGAACTCTTCGTCATAATTTTTCAGAACGTCTCCCCGCACAACCCTTTCCTACTCACGGTCGTAAAGGTTCTCCCCTCAATTCTCCCCATAATTCTCCTCCTTTAATCTTCTACGCAATACAATGGCTGGTAAAGTTGCTCTCATCACTGGTATTACTGGACAGGATGGATCATATTTGACGGAATTGTTGGTGTCAAAGGGCTACACGGTGAGTTATTGCGATCAATCTGCCTAAGACATTTCTGGTCGCGATGAAACGATGGGGTATGCAACGAGCGTAACTTAGAGGCGATGATGTTTTCTCATGATGCCTGTTGGAAGGAAATGAAATCGTAAGGCGGTGTGCTGTGTCGGCATGTTGTCTTCTGAGTTGGGTTAGTTGGAATAGCCGTGATCAATAGGCGCAGTTTGGTTTTCATCATCGAATATCCTATCATGCTAGAACGGGCCCTTGACTCCCGTTGGCGGAATTTATTTCATGCAATGTTTCGCCTTCGATTGTACAAGGAAGGAATTGCGCCGTCTGGGTCTTTCCAATATGCACCTGATTTTTATCCATGCAGCAATACTATGGTTTGTTGTAGCGGTCCCGTGACTTTTTTGTTTGCCATGGCCGTTTTACAACAGATTTCATTACCTTGTCAAGTTTACTCACTAATTTCTTTTTTTATCTTGCACTATTTCTTCAAACCAACCACCACAGGTTCATGGCATCATCCGTCGTTCTTCTTCCTTCAATACTGGTCGTATTGATCACATCTACCGTGACCGTCACGAGACTGGAGTCAAGCTTTTTCTTCATTATGGTGACCTATGTGATGCTACCAATCTTATCACCATCATTGCGAACGTGAAGCCTGATGAAATTTACAACTTGGGCGCTATGAGTCATGTCAAGGTTTCCTTCGATATGCCAGAGGTGAGGGAGGATCTCAAGTTTTTTTTTGTCAAATTACTACGTGACTGACATTGCTAAACCCTACGCTTCATGCTCTGATCTAACTCAACAGTACACTGCTGATTGTGACGGTGTCGGTGTACTACGCATGCTCGATGCCATTCGTGCCTGTGGCCTCGAAAAAACGTGTCGTTTCTACCAAGCCTCCACCTCTGAATTGTATGGAAAAGTCCAAGAGGTCCCGCAGTCCGAAACCACGCCCTTCTACCCTCGTTCTCCTTACGCTGTGGCCAAGCAATATGCATTCTGGATTCTGGTCAACTACCGTGAAGCCTATGGTATGCACGTGACCAATGGTATTCTCTTCAACCATGAGTCTCCTCGCCGTGGTGCCACCTTCGTCACACGTAAGATCACTATTGCGGTGGCTCGTATCAGTCAAGGGCTGGATAAATGCCTCTACCTTGGTAACATTGATGCCAAGCGTGACTGGGGACATGCGCGTGACTACGTCAAGGGAATGTGGATGATGCTCCAACATGACGAACCTGATGATTACGTCTTGGCCACTGGGGAGACTCACACCGTGAGGGAATTTGTTGAGAAGGCATTTGCTCATGTTAACATTACCATCAAGTGGATGGGTGAGTTTGGCACTGTTGATGAGATTGGAGTTGATGCAAGTGACGAATCTCGTGTCTTGGTCCGGATTGATAAACGTTACTTCCGGCCAACTGAGGTTGAGCTTCTTCTCGGAGACCCCAGCAAGGCCAAGAGGGTGCTTGGGTGGGAGGCTGAGATTGGTTTTGAAGGACTTGTGAAGGACATGATGACTGCAGATCTGGCAATGGTGAAGGGGGAGACCATCGACCCTGAAGCCCCTCGACCTTAATATGTGTATTTGCCCCCCCCCCCCAACCTATTAAGTGTGGGATAGTGTGTGCAAGCTATCAAGAGGATATGAAACACCAAGTTCTTACAATTGACGTTTTTATAATTGGAAACAACAACTGCTCACAAGTCCAGTCTTTGGTGTGCTAACTGCTGAAGTCTATGCACAGTGTATTGGCAATGGGCTCTGCTGTCATCTACTACTACTTCTAGTTGTGATGATAAAACATTTGACACATGTAAATAGCGGTTTTAAATGAGTTAGTCTTAAACTACCCAACGCAACAATGACGCATTTGCTCTGTTCACTCTTGATTGAAATCTCTTCTTGATTTGAAGTGCCAATAAAATTGCGCCCTCCCCACCTCCGAATCCGAACTAACGTGCTCTTTATCTTTCTTCTCATACTCACGCAATCCGCCAACATGAACCTTACCAAGTCGAAGCTCATATATCTTTTCTGTCTAGCCCCCACATTTGTAGTATCTACCTCCTCTGGCTAGCGATGTACAACACTATTTGATGTCAACGGAGAAATAATCAGATAGAATAACGAGTGCAGTCGACAACAAGTTACAAATTAATAGAAAAGTTTCGTTCAGACAGGCACTGCTTACCATTGTTACCGCGGATGAAGCAGTCACCATATTTTGACGTGAGTTGTCCATCCACGTATTCTTCTGTCTGTTCCATTGCAATATTCATGTAGCCATCTAAGCAAGCAAGTACACCTAGAATGAACGCCGAAGAGACAAAGTATTATACAGTAAGAATAAGCGTGACGTGTTCATCCTAGGCAAGTCGTTGGTTTGCTTACCCCGATAATCCGTTCCTGAACTAAGGCGAACATTGACAGGCCGTCCCAGCACTGCTTTCAAAAAGTCGGATGGGGATCGCTTGTTTTGTTCAGGGGCAGAATTACCATCCTTGACAGAGAAAATAAAAAACGCACAACACAAATCAGGATGGGGTTATTTCTTTTGAAGAGACAAGCGAACCAGGTCGTCAGCTATTGCCAATTGCATCATTAATCTATTGTCCCGCCCTTCGCTTTTTTTGCACAGCAGGACATACCTTCGAGGGTGCTTTGGTGGCGTCGTCTGTTGCTGCGGAAGACATGAGAGTATTTTGCCTTTGAGTGTGTGGAAAGTGGGAGGTGAGGTTGTTGAGAAGAGGGGGGTGAAGGACACACGTGACTGAGATAAAGTCATGTACGACTCGCCATGTAGTATGATGTAGCACACAACAAAAACAACAGAACCACAGCACTACCACCTACACTCTAACTGCCGCGACGGGCAGGCTCACTGAACGCATCATGTCCTTCCTCATGACGCGACTCCTCCCCCATCGTCTGCACGCTGCCACAACCCCTATCTTTTCCACCGCAACCGCCGCAGTCACTTCTCCAACGTTATCGCACACGACGGCGAAGTCCAACTTTCATACAACCGCAGCGTTGCTGCGCCCAGGCTACAAACCCGAGCGCAATCCGAAAATCGGAATCACCCTCGAACAGCTCCGCATGGCCGCACGAGGGCAGGGTAGGCGATTGCCCATTTGCCATGAACAGCAGGAGAAGGTGATGAACTCCCTGGAGGCTGCTAAGTATGAGGTATGAGTGGTGTGCGTTTCGTGGTGCTGCTTGTGGACGAATATTGATATGATTGCTCAAGTACTTCTCTTTTGCCCTCTTAATAAATTTGCACAGAATCATGCCATCTATAGGTACATCAAGGAGGTGAGCTGTTTGATTTTACCATCTTTCCTACCTATTCACTCAGATTGTTGACCAGTTTTGATCCTCCTTTACTGTCATTATTTGCAGTATGACAAGTGTCGGGAAGAGTATGACTTGCATCATAAAGGCAAGGATAAGGTCCTGATGCGGGAGTTGAATAAATATTTGGTGCGACCAAGAAAGAAGTAGGAATATTACTATTTTCTGACACGGGGGGATGCGGTGGCGGGCTACGCAGGCAATCTAGCGTGGAGCCCAAGAATAGATAAATTAAATAGATGCAGGCGGAGTTGAGAGAATTCGCCTTCAAACTTGTATCCATTATCTCATGCTTTATTAATGTTATGTGTTTCTCGTTGAGCATCATGCGTATCATCAGTAAATGTCTACAAGAAGACGATTTGTACCGGCAACGACGATTGCATCGGTTTCAAACCATTTCGGACAGATAATTTCAAGGAAATGAATCCTTGATGGCATTCATGACATGGTCGCATAACATCAATGCTTACTATGGGCTACAGGAAAATGGCATATTCTTTTCAAATACTTCTGGGATGCTTTTGAAAACGATAAGATCCAGGGGAAGGTGGAAACGAGCACATCAAAATTCCATCATCTGGAGAGAACAAGTGCATGTGATGCACTCTTTTTCCGCAAAAGATCATCAAGTGATGTAATTTTATCAAAGCTGCCGTGTTTATATTTAGAGCTAACGTACTGGGGGGGAAGACTCCATCGCACATTCGATTAGAACATACGGAAGGTCTTCTTACCAGTCTTAGTCCTCTGAGCCTCATGAGCCACGACATTGAATTTTACGGTCTTTGCCAATGGACGGCACTGCCCAATAGTCACAATGTCACCTTCCTTCACGGCGAAACAGGGGCTGCAATGGGCGTGGATGTTCTTGTGACGCTTCTCGAAACGACGGTACTTCGTGATGTAGTGGAGGTAATCCCTGCGCACGACGATGGTGCGCTTCATCTTCGTGGAGATGACGAGTCCCTTCAAGATCTTACCACGGATGGAGACGTTCCCGGTGAAGGGACACTTCTTGTCGACGTAGTTACCCTCAATGGCGGCGTCTGGGGTCTTGATGCCAAGACCAACGTTCTTAACCCAGCGCATGGGCTTAACCTTCTTGGCGCTGACGCTGCGCTTGCGTGCGACGAAGATGGCATCCTGGGCCTGGTAGGCTCTTTCGTGCTCTATCGTGAGCCGTCACCACACGATAATGGAGCACAATTATGTGAGGGGAATCACACCATCAAAAACAGAATGTTTCAGGTTAGACGTTGTTTGGTTGGGCAGCAATTAGGGAACGATTGGGCGAATCTGATTGGTTTTTCCTATTGAAAACTAGGAGACGACATCAACTTCCTCCCCTATGTTCGATATAGTTCACAGCATCAGGTAATGTGAAAACTTACGATCGCACTCCTTGTAATTGGTGGCTAGGCGAGGCATGTTGATTGAAATCCGAGAGATGAAATACTGTGGATTCGAAGAACGACAAAAAAGGGATAAGGAGGGGTTAGAAAATAAAAGAGAACGACTGAGCGGACAGGGAGATATTTAGATAGTCGAGCAGACCACCGTCATAAGAGAAGCGACCATCCATGTCCATTCCAAACTCCCGCGGCCTCCGTACAAGCAGTATTCCCAAGCTTTACAATAAACGATCAGGATGAATATATCACTATCAATGCCATTGTCGCGGCCATGACAGTCAGCTGCCTCACCTGCTCCTAGTCCGCGAAATATGCCTTACACTTTCAGAGAGTCTCGTCAATGGCACCGCGAAGCAGGAGGAAGTGTTGCTTGCCGGCAACGAGAGGTGTACTGCACATGCACGTGGGAAATCTACGTCTGAGTAAAAGGTAAAGAGAGGAAGAGAGAGGTACACGGTCTGTCCATCGTTTACTCCCCTTTTCTCTGTTTCCTTTCTTTTCTGGTGACATGTATGAGTTCCCTTGTGAGATGGAGGCGAACAATTCCCACGTAGGTAGGCTCTGGGTAGCAGAATTTTACGTTGTGTCCGCTTGTTGTTTGATGTGGGGAAGCTGTTTTCACACACAATGAGAGTCCGTCCGGCCTCGCTGGTTCAACATCTCTATCGCCCTCATCGTTGTTCAGCGTTCCCCTTCTCGCCTCTTCTCGTCCGAGATCTTTCTCCGCGCATTATGGATCCATATTACAACAGCACTCCAGGATACAACAATGCCTCTCATCGACCCACTCCCTCGAATCAGCATCTTAATCCGAACAATCAAATTCTTAACAATGCGTCTGCAGTCCCGCAACCAGGCATGCTACAGTCTAACAATGCCCCACCGTCGGGGGGCGGAGGCATGCCTAATTATTCCACAAGTTACAATGCCCAAGGCAATGACAATAACGCACAGTTTCGCATTGCCGCAACAGCGGCCGCCAGGCGTCCTATGCAGTCACAGCAGGGCGTCTATGGGCAACAGTCAGTCCCGAGCCAGCAACAGCAGCAGCAGCAACAGCAACTGGCTGCTACTCCCCCGTTCGCCTCTCCCTCGCGACAGCAGATGTACGACCATCGAACTGCCCCTCCCGCGGCTGCCGCCACCGGCGTCGGGTATGGTGTGCCCAATCCTCTAGGCATGGGAGGAGCGAAAGCCCCAGGTGGAGCCATCCCAACCTTGTCTGCGGCTCCTACAGGAGCCTCCAAGACGGACCTGTTGCGTTCAATGTATCAATCTCGTCAGCAGCCTCAACTGCCTCAACCTCAGCAGCCTCAACTGCCTCAGCCTCAGCAGCCTCAAATTCATCAACCTCAGCAGCAAGGTCAGGTGTTGCAGCAGCCGACGCAGCGCCCCTCAAGTACTGCCTATGCCAATGTTCAGAATGTGCACCAGCAGCAGCAATCCCCAGCAGCTGGTTATAGTCAAGTTAACATGGCCCCGACGACCCAGCAGGGGATGCAGTCAGCTTATCAGCAGCAGCCTCACGCTCAGATCATGCAGCAGCAGCAGAGGCAGATGTCGTCTCAATCAGTCCAACAGGTGCAGCATGCAAATCAGCAACAGCATCAGCCGCAGGCGTACCAGCAGCAACACCATCAATCCAATCGGATGCAGCAGCAGCAATACGGCCTGCAGACGCAGCAAGTCCAGTTACACCAGGGAATATCAACCTCCCAACCGCAACCGCAACCGCAACAGCAACAGCAGGCCTCGTCCCAACCGGCGAAGCAGCGATTTCATCTAACACCCCAAGCCAAGGTGGCGCTACGAGAGGCTGTCCTATCAGCAATCCGCCATCCGAATGGCATCATTGACCCAAGTTGCTTACAGCGTGCCATTGCGGAGGGATTGCCGGAAAAAGCTGTATTGAACGCGGCTGTGGTGGCAAGGGACCGCGACAGACGTAATAGGGAGGAAAGGGTTAGAGCTGGCGGTCAGATAGTCCAGCAGGAGGGGGTCGCACAGGGTCAGCGGGTAGGGATGGTGCAGGGTCAGCAGGGACAGGGGGTGCAGCAAAGGCCTGTGATGACGCAGGAGGTGCACCAGAGTCAGTTACAGCCGCAACACCAACAACCACAGGGGGGCATGGTCCATCATCCGAGCATGTCACAGCTAACTGCACCGTCCTACCCCCAACAACCGCCACCTTCCAATGTCGCGTCTGCCTCGGCCAATGTACAGATGCAGCAAATGTTTTCGGGCCAACCGTCAAATGGTGGCACAGTGCAATCATATTCATACAGCCAAGCATCTGCCGCTCAACAACAAGCCGTCCATCTTCAGGCACAACAGCAACAAGCCGCCCAGCGTCAGGCACAGCAACAACAAGCCGCCCAGCGTCAGGCAAGGCAACAGCAAGCCGCCCAGCTTCAAGCACAACAGAAGCAAGCCTCCCAGCTTCAAGCACAACAGAAGCAAGCCTCCCAGCTGGCACAGCATCATCAGCAACAACAAATGCAACAGCAACAGCTGAACCTCACCCACCCAGCCCAAATGACGACGTATCAACAACAACTCCAGGCCCAACAAATCAACATTGCGGCGCAGCAACGGCACGAAGAAGCCCGCAAACATCAGGTCCACCTACAGTACCAACAGGAGCAGCAACGAAAGATGTTGGAAGATCAACGCAAGCGGAAGGAGGCGGAGGTCGAGCAACGCGCGGCACGGGAGGCAGCGCGACGGAATGCTGAGTTGGTCAATCGAATGAAGGGTTGGGGCCGTACGGGGTTCGGGCTGGTAGTGAAGGGTTACGCCAACGGTTTGCCTCAGCCGCAACAAGGGAAAGGGCAGCGTAGTGTTGCAGTATTACGACAAAGTATGTGGGGTGGAACGAGTCTGTGCTTGGATGCTGAGTCCGCATTGGTTGGTGCATCACATCGTGTCAGGAAGGGGGAAAAGGAAGAAACACCCAAATCACACCCAGAAAACACCCAGAAGGCCGTGGATTTCATTCGTAAACAATTGATTTCACAGCCTCAAACATTAGCCGACCCACCATCGAAAGAAGAGCTACGTCAAAAGCGTACTCTGGCCATCGCTAACAAACTCCTCGATCCACAACGAACACATAGTCTCCAAAAACGACTCAAGCTCCAACCCAAACGCGAAGGAAAATTCCTTGACAAGCACATCCGCCGCGCACGTGAAATGACCGCCGTCGCGCTTGCCAGACGGCACAAGGAATTGCTGAAGGCTATTGTCGCGCATCAGTCAGAATTTTACAAGTTCCATAGATTGAAGAGGAACGAATGTGCCAAGGTAGCACGAACTATTAGAGATCAACTTCGCAAGGCAGAGGTCGCTAAGGAGAAGGAATCCGAGACCGCCGAGAAGGCGCGTATTGCTGCATTGCGTGCCAACGATATGGCAGCGTACACTAGTTTGCTCGAGGACACAAAGAATGAAAGGTTGAAATACTTGTTGGACAAGACTGACGAATGCATGAATCGTATTTCGACCCTATTGGCGAGTCGTGCAGAGGAGGAGGAAGAAGATATCAAATTAATGGGTGGTGAGGGTACCATTCAAGCTGAGTTTACGCAAGATGTTACTGGAGGATCATATTATGAGACTGCGCACGTTAAGACCGAACAGGTCCGGCAGCCTAGTTTACTTGTTGGAGGAGAGCTGAAGGAGTATCAACTTTCGGGATTGCAGTGGTTGGTTAGCCTGTACAATAACCGATTGAATGGGATTCTTGCTGATGAAATGGGACTTGGTAAGACTCTCCAGGCCATATTATGCCTGTATGCTTCCTATGACACTGAGCATTCTTTAACACCATACCGTGATAACTTTTGTCACAACATAGGAAAAACAATTCAGACCATTTCATTGATTGCCTATCTCATTGAGGCAAAACAAATTTTGGGACCGTACCTTGTAATTGTACCCCTCTCCACTCTATCAAACTGGGTGAATGAATTTGCAAAATGGCTACCCGCCGCCACTCTTGTCTGCTACAAAGGCACGCCACAACAACGGAAACAGTTGTTTCGAGACGAAGTTGCCGATGGACACTTCAATGTCTTATTAACTACTTATGAATTTGTAATCCGAGACAAGGGCAGTCTCAAGAAGATCGCATGGCAATATGCGATTGTAGATGAGGGGCATCGCATGAAGAACAATCAATCGAAGTTTTCGATTACGCTTGGGACTCAGTACCAGACAAGGCGTCGGGTGTTGTTGACGGGAACGCCTCTTCAGAATAATCTACCTGAGCTTTGGGCATTATTGAATTTTTTGCTGCCTGAGATCTTCAATTCCGCGGAAAGTTTTGATCAATGGTGAGTGTTTGCATTGTTAGTGGACGTACGATGTAGCTTTCTTTTACTTTCAGACTGCTGCTCAGCTAGCATCGTGATTCTCACTTTTTTGTCTCCATACATATTTCTTTTCTCAAGGTTCAACAAGCCCTTTTCATCTTTCGGGAAGAACACCACAGGCGAAAATGGTGACGACTCATCAAACGAATTGCTTTCCAACGAGGAGCGTATGCTTATCATTCATCGCCTTCATGAACTACTACGCCCTTTCATGCTTCGACGCATCAAGAGCGAAGTCCTTGATCAGCTCCCTGAAAAAGTTGAGAAAGTCATTCGATGCGAATTATCCTCATGGCAGAAGGAGTTGTATAAACAAATCAGTCGCAAGATTGCGGGAGAAGCTGCCACCAAAAACTTCAACCGCGGATTGAACAATGTTGTCATGCAACTTCGAAAGGTGTGCAACCATCCGTATTTATTTTCCCAGGATGGATATCACATCAATGACGACATAATTCGAACTTCTGGCAAGGTTGAACTTTTGGATAGGATGCTTCCTAAGTTAAAGGCCGCCGGACATCGTGTGCTCATGTTCACCCAAATGACTAAGATGATGCCGATACTTGAAGATTACTTTGCGTTCCGTGGATTCACATCGCTGCGTCTCGATGGGTCCACCACAGCCGATGAGCGCGAGAAGCGAATGTACATGTTCAATGCGCCCGACTCGCCATACTTTATTTTTCTCTTGTCTACCCGCGCTGGAGGCCTTGGACTGAACTTGGCAACTGCTGATACAGTCATCATATTTGACAGGTGAGTGGGAACATGTTTTCTTCCTAATTTTGAAGACACTTCCAATAAAGCCCTGAACGTCTCTCATTCCCCATTTGACAGTGATTGGAATCCAATGATGGACCTTCAGGCCCAAGACCGAGCACATCGAATAGGTCAAAGGAAGGACGTACGAGTTTTTCGCATCATTACTCAATCACCAGTCGAGGAAAAAATTCTAAGCCGTGCCACAGAGAAACTCCAAATGAACGAACTTGTTGTGGAAGCGGGAAAGTTTGACAAGAGTGGACAAGACAAGGAGGACAACAGCCTGGAAAGGTTGAAGATGATGGAACTTCTTCTGGATAATTTTGATCAAAATCAGAATGCTCAAGGTGCTGCCACATCTGAAGAGGACTTCGAAAAGGACACAGACGATGGAGAAGAAGAATATTCCGGTGATCTCTTGAACGAAATGATCAGTACCAATGATGATGATTACAAGCTGTATTGTGAGATGGACCTGGCTAGGACTAATGCTCCTGCTTTGTACGCTGATGTCAATGATTGCCCTGATTGGATTCGCTATCCCAACGGTAAACCTGAAGAAGGCGCGGAACTTTTTGACGATGACCAGCTTCTCGGAAAACGCCGCGCAGCTGCAGGTGATAAAGTGTATGACGACGGCATGACCGAGAAGCAATTCTGTCGCATGATGGATAAACACGCGACAGAGGAGGAAAACGGCAAGAAAAAAAGGAAAAAGAAGCGCAATCGCAACTCTGTTGACACTTCCCTCATCCTTGATTTTGATGATGGCGCAAGGAAACGAAGCAAAACGAAGCATCTCCAGATTGATGACACATCTTCACGTTCAAAGGCAGGCTCGTCATCTGCAATTGGTTTTGGAAGTGGAGAAGTTAGCGCTGCCATGTACGACAGGCTCCTCAGCATAACGCGGTCCATCATTTACTTAAAAGAGAAGGGCACGAAACGAAAATTATCTGACATATTTTTGGAAAAGCCATGCCCCCAGACTTACCCTGACTACTATCAACTTATCGATAAACCGATTGGAATGAATGACATACTTCGAAAGTGCCGGGCAAAGCTTTACTCCTCTGCCAATGATTTTCTGGATGATTGGAATACTCTTTTCAAGAACGCCCTAACCTATAATGGTGAAGGCTCGTGGATTGCCAATGACGCCGAGGTTATTAGAGGAGAACTGGACAGGCTCATGGCGAAGAATGCTCTCGGTGCCAGTGTTGAAGAAGCGAAGAAGCCTGTTCGAATCAAGCTGTCCCTTAAAATGGGCAAAAAGAAAGAGCCAACAGGCAATGGTGTAGCTACCCCTGATACCATGAGGGTTGATTCTGACGAGAAATTTGATTCTGATTCTGACTCCGATGACAGCTGATGTACAAGAAGCACCAACGACTAAGAAGAGGAGGAATTCCACAAGTTGATTTGCACAATGCAATATTACACACATAATTATTCATTCCCGTGATGAAAAATTATTGCATTTGATAAATATAGTTTTTTTACTCTCTGTAACCAATCATCCGTTGATACGTCCGGAAGTTTGTCAACCACATCATTTAAGGCCTCCTACATGCAAATTCGATATGTCACATATCTCCCCGCAGTCTCGCTGGGCCGAATAATCTTGACCACCTGCCCCCTTTTCATTCCATAGTATCTAGCAACTGGGTCGTTTGGTTGAATGCGTGGAAGCTGGGTATCACGAAGGCGGTACCGCTTGAGAAGTTCCTGCTTCTCATTTTGGGAGAGAACGAGATGTTCTGGAACCTGGTGTTTCGAGTATCGTAGATACAAATAAAAATAATGAAATGTGCGCCGAAGCGTTAATAGAACAAAAATAATAATTTTCTAAAGGAATAAGCAATACTCACCAGTATGTGATCGGTGATATCCACCAGAAGCTCTGCCTCCTTGAAGTGCTCGATCCTAAAACTATCACTCATTTCCTGAACAGCCTGCTTGGCAAATGGAGTAATATCCCCCCGCAAGACCAATATTGCGTTGGAGACACTTTCATCCTTCATACGATCCGTTAAGATTTTGATGGGCTTCACTCCAACTTTTTCATCCTCGGGAAAAAAAACGAATAGTTGATTCGTCTCATCGTCGGATTTTTCCTGTTTGTGTGTGTGTGTGTGTTGTTTATGTTATTTTGTTATTGGAAGGCGATGAATTCATTTGAAGAGAATACATAAAAAAATCATGAGTACGGGCGCTGTCCATTGTGATCGGTCCGAAAAGAACATTATCAACATAATGGAGGGGGTTGAATCATATCTCTCACCACTAGAATGGTCAATCCCTCCCTTGACGGGTACTCCCCAAATCTTTGCGTAAAATCCATCGGGGTCATCTCTTTCATCTCTCGGCTGACCATGTAGCCTCGCTTGGCCAACATGGAGCTAATGGTTTTGTAAACGCGGAAGAGCCTTGATGCCTCAGTCGTCAGGGTGCCAGCGCCGCGGTCGATACGCGTGATGCCTGATGGCGAGTCGTTTGTTGGCTGCTCAAAGTCCATCATCATTCTGGTCAAGAGATAAAATAATGAGCTCCCCGACGCGACGCTCACAGGCAGTGACTGATGCTGGACAGACGGGAGAGCTTAAGTATGCATTCGCGTATCGTACCGCCGTACGGTACGTAGAGAAACACGTAGATATACGAAAGTACTCTAAGTATCGTATGTTATAATATGTAACCCCACACCAAACACACCATGATGGCCTCCTTCGGAATGCTGACGGTTAGCATCCGATCTGCGCCATCGATAGCTCGATCAATCGCCCCAAAATCAAGCATTGGGTCCATTTCCCTATTCTCCACTGTGTCTCCCCCCCCGGCAGCCGCATATAAGAAATCAACAACCACCCTAGACGACCGATACGGTCGATTCACCTCACAAACAACATTACTGACGGCGCCCAGTAATCGCGGCAGTGGTGTTTCGGATTGGCTAGCGTGGAAATCGGCGTTGGGGCATTTCCGTAAGGAACAAAAGGAGGATATCAATAATCTCCAATGGATGTTGGACTCGTTGCGTATCGCTCGAATGCCAAGCAATTCGCCAACGCCTTCGGGCGTACCCAAACTGCCTCCGCAACAACACCAAAAGGGGGATTCCAATGATCTCCAATGGTTAAAAGACCCATTGCGTGTTGCAATTTTTCCAAGAAATGAATCAACGGCTGTAAGCGTACCGCGTACTTTCCAAGTGATGAATAGAAATGCACGCAAGCCTAAAAGGGCAAACCACGGGAAAAGACCATGCTCGCGTGTTAGGAGGAGATACAAGGTGAAGAAGTGGGCTAATACGTGCAGGAAAGGTTAAGGTGCATCTAGGAACCTGCTGGGATCCTGTGCCGAGGGTTGGCATAAATTCGGAGTAAGTTTAGGAACCCAATTTCAGAGGGGGAAGAACCATCCCTGCGCGCAGGAAGGTTTAAAAACGTGGCGTAAAAATGAGGCTCCTTGTAGATGAATGGGGCGAAAGTATTTTTTGTGCGCTAATATTAGTGATAGTCATCGATGGCAATAAAGCCAATTAGAACCTGAAACACGCCGGTTATTCTTTAACTACAAGAAATATTACGATGTCCTAAGCGTTTCTATTCCATACATGAACCAATTCGAATTCTTTAAAAAACAACATTCAACCAGTATAATCGAATATCTCAGGAAGTATGCGATAATAAAGAATCATCTCGCGATTCATTGGATTATCACATATTTCCCGATGAACCACAGCCAAAGTGATGTCATTCGGGAGAACGACGGCATCTTCGTCAGCAATTGCCAAAATCTAAACGAAGGGAGTAATCAATGAGTATGGTGTCATGCACTTATCGTCGTATAAAAGCAGATAATTTATTCCACGCACCTGAAAATGTTGATAGGGCGAATAGCCCAATTTCCTCCCCAAGAATATTTTCAACGTTTCCATCGTCATCTCTTTAGACGTTCGAATGTATTCCTTTCTTAGCCTGTCGACCGCTGTCTCTTGTGGATGACGTCGAAGAATTATCTCAATCAAGGGGGATTCTTTCAGTCCAGCGTTACCTCTCGCAGGGGGGGTTACAGTTTCCCCCAACAATCCAGGAATTGCAGCCTTCCTTTTCTACAATTACACGGCCAAAGGACGGGGAAATACACGAGGTTACACTTGAGTAAATGCTCATCTGTACAAGATAACAATATGAGTTAAATAAATCACTCACCCGTTGTTCGGCTTGATGCAACATGCCCCTCTTGCGGCTCTCTGCATATGCGTTGTTCATGTTCTTCTTGTTCAATTTTTCGATTTCTAACTCCTCGAGTTTCTCAAGCTCCTCAATGTCGCCATATATGCTTTTGATTAATTCATCAAAGTTGGTATCAGGACTTTGTGTGACAAATATACGGAACAAAGAATTAGTTCTCAATGGTTCTCAATTGATGGGGGGAGGGCGCTTTTTTGCACGCAGCACGCAGCTCACCGAAAGCTCCTCCTAGAAGGGATATGAATCCTGCACTGGGGACACTGCTTTTTCCCGACCCTTAAACATTTTTCAATGCAATCGTAGCAGAACCTATGCAGACACTCCTTGACGATTCGTGTGTTTCTTATGTAACCGAGGCAGACGGGACAGTGAAACTCGGGGCCCAATACCTGAGGGAGTGCCGAGCAAACGCGAGTACGTCAATAAATGCAAATGCGAACGAATAAATTTGCTCCCGACGTTCAGGCAATCGGTTTGGCCACCGTCAATATTATTCGCACCTTCAGCTGAATCCGAACCCTGGCGTCGGGATCTTCATTTTCTCTTCGCGGCTCTCGGTGTATGTCGAACAGCGTCAGGCCAGGAACTTCGACATATTCTTGCCATTTCGATACAGGATTGAAGACGACCAGCTCCTCGCCTGCATTTGCAGGAGGCGCGGGCGGGTTTGGATGTGTAGGGGGACGTTTGCTCATGCTTTCTACTTATCCATCCACGAATAAGGTTACGGCCGTTCGGCTGCAAAACGCGAGCACCGATTAGCCATTTTTATGCACACCACGAGATAACGAGATACGATACGATACTACGCAGAGCTGTCTTCGTGCGCCTGCTGTGACATAAAATCCCTGACGCTCTCGCGGAGGTCAATCATGACATACTCCTACCGCACTTCTGCCCTGTCCACCGCCGTCTACAATGCCGGCGCATCCTCCTCCTCCTCCTCCTCATCATCATCATCATCCGTGTCAGCGGTCAAATTGTTCTCGTTGACCGAGATGAACTCCCCCGTCCGTCACGAATCGACGACGTCGAAAGTCGTCCACCTGGTCCGCCACGCCGAGGGGACGCACAACCTGAGCGAGGACGAGTCCAAACTGCCGCTGCACTTCGATGCCGCTCTGACGCCTAGGGGGGTGGAACAATGCCTTCGTTTGGCGGAGCGAACGAGGACGCTGGACGTCGATGCGGTTTTGGTCAGTCCGATGACCCGATGCCTGGAGACCGCACGGTTGTCGTTCCCGCATCTGTATAATCGCGACGACGGGGTTAATTCGAGTGAGGACCGCGACGGCGGCGGCGGCGGCGGCGGCGTCGCGGCGGCGGTACCGTTCGTCGCATACGAGGAATGGAGGGAGACTGTCAATTACCTCTGCGATTCGCGACGGCCGAGGTCAACACTGGAGGGGCTGTACCCCCGGGTCGACTTCGACCGCCTGGTTTCCGACGACGATCCGATATGGTCCCACTACGAGGGAATTTTCGGGTGTCACCTGACGCACGCGTCGCACCGAGAATCTAACGATCCGACCTCGTTGTGCGATAGGGCGCATTCGGCGTGGAGGGCGCTTCTGGACCGTCCCGAGAGGAATTTGGCGTTGGTCGGGCATTCCGCGTTCTTCATGCACATGTTCACCCCGTTGTTTCCCGAGTTGGAGGGCGTGGTAGTCTACAAAGACGAGGGGGTCGAGAAGATGATGACTGAATCAAAGTTTGAGAATTGCGAGCTTAGGAGTGTGCTGGTGGATGTCCCTCATCGTGATGCGGGACACGATGAGGATGAATAAGAACATCTAACGATGTATTGAATTCTATTGCGACGAATGCCACAATGCCATGAGTTGTTACGGTTGATGGATAGCATCTGCTACTTTAATTGATATGGTGACGATTTACAGAATGAATAGTTGTGATATTGTCAAAACTGAAATACACTATATCAAGTACAAAAGGAAAGCGGGAGTAGCAGTACAAATAGATGGAGGATGTATCGTATAGACTCTGAGAAACCAATATAAACAAAGAGAGTATGCTTGGACAAAATAAATTTAAGTAGAAGTACAATCCTTATCCATGGTCTCTTTTTTTCTTGACTCGATTGGTCAAGTCATTACCGCCTATTTTAACGGATTTGTCGCAACGCCCAACACCTCTCCCGTTTGTCCATTCGGCGCCTTCGTGCGGCGGCAATTCAACGAAATATCATCGAAAACAGAAACCTCTGCGCATAAATCAAAATAATGTATCATGAGAGATATGCTCTCGCCGCAGCTCGCACACGCGCATCGAATGCCTTCGATGTTATTGGTGTGTCATACTTGTAAAATGGATTCATCGACAGCTGGACGAGGTTTACGAGTGGTAGCGAATGAAAATAAATAGATTACGACGGAGTGAGACATTCATCATAGGTGATAATGCCAACGTTACTGAACGGCAAATAATATGGCATATAAGTGCGTACCTTGACGTAATACCCATACACCTCGTTGAAGAAATTCTTGATGACCTCCTCCCCCTTCCCCCCGTGCAATAGCATGAACTTGACGTTCGCCGCCGTTAGGAACGTCGACACCTGCTGCTGGTTCACCTTGTCGACCACGCGCAGGTACATGCTGTTGGTCGTCCACGCGCTCTTCTCGACAAGGTCCAACGCCGAATGCAGGACGAAGTAATTCTGTCGCGTGGACATCTCGCTCTGCTGCTGTGTGACGCCGCCGGGGGTACCCCCCGTCGACGAGAGGGAGGTGTCGATTTCGGCCTCGAAGAGGGGTTCGTTCTTGCCTACTATCACGAAGAGGACCGGGGACGACATGGTCGGTTTTCGCGAGTCGTTCGAATCCGATGATAGGTACTCTAGGTAATGTTGTTTTGTCAATGTACCTACTTTACGTATGGTACCTGGCAAGGGCGGCAAGAGTTGTTACTATGTAAGTAACAAGTGTAACAGCACCAACCCCATTCACGACTACGAGTCCCGACTCCCTTTTTTCTTCTCGCCCCAATAAAATACTCCTATTTTTTATCGTACGATAGCCACCGCGCCACCTCGCTCCGCCGCCACCTCGCTCCGCCGCCGCCGCCACCGCCACCGCCACCGCCACCGCCACCGCCACCATGACCTCCATCAAGAAGGACGCGAGCAAGCAGAAGTGGGAGGAGACGGAATTCCCCCTCGTCTGCGAGACATGCCTCGGCGACAATCCCTACGTCCGCATGACCAAGGAAACTCACGGGAAGAAGTGCAAGATATGCGAGGTGCCGTTCACGGTCTTCGCGTGGCAGGCGGGCACTCGCGGACGACTGAAGAAGGTGGAGATATGCAGGACGTGCGCGCGCTCGAAGAACGTCTGCCAGGTGTGCATATTCGACCTCCAGTACGGATTGCCGGTGCAGGTACGGGACCAGATCCTCGCCGAGGAGGGGTGCGGCGACGCGGTAGTCGCAGTGCCCCAGAGCGACGCGAATCGATCGTGGATGACCGCGAACGCCGAGCGGGCGGTCGAGCAGGGCACGGCGATTGCGGGATGCGTCCCGACGAACGACGCGGCCGCGATGAAGCTCCAGGGCATGGCGAGGATGGAGCCCAGGTACGAGCGGAACCTACCCAAGCTCTGCAGCTTCTTCGCCAAGGGGGAGTGCAACCGCGGATCTCTCTGCCCGTTCCGACACGAGGCGCCGAGGGATAGGAACGATCCCCTCTCGAAGCAGAATACCAAGGATCGATTCTTCGGCAGTAACGATCCCGTCGCGAGCGGGATGATGAAGAGGCAAAGGGAGAAGGCGGAGAAGCGTCGGGCCGAGCTAATCGCGAGGGGGGGGGAGGGGGACGAGCGCGCCGTTTCGACTCTATACGTGCGCTTCGCGGACGACGAGGGGGGAGGCAGTAGCAGGCGCATCGTCGAATCGGAGATACGCGACAAGTTCTACGCCTACGGCGAGATCTCCTCAGTCAGGATGCACGCCGATCGGGGGGCGTTCGTGGAATTCACCACCCCCCAGGCGACGCAACACGCGATCGCGGGATCCAACAAGTCGAACATCAGCGGACGGAGGATACACGTCAATTGGGCCCGCGTGCCCAAGAGGGGGGCGGTCAGCGCCGGACCGCAGCCGACCCCGGGCGTGGCGGGGGCCGGGGGGGCGATACGCCCCATCGAGCCGCCGGGGGGGCGGGGGACGTACGGCGGCGGTAGCGGCGAAAACAACAACGCCGCCTCCGTCGCAGGATTCAGGGCGTCGTCGACCCTCGGCGTGCCGCGTCCGGGAGGAGGCGGATCGACTACGACGACTACGACTACGACGTTGGGGGTGCCGAGGCCGGGCGGGGGGGTCATTCGCAGGGCCGGCGCCTCGGGGGGGGATGCCGCCGCGAGGGGCGCGGCCCCTTACTACCCAAGCGCGGATCCCGGGAGGCTTGGAAGTCGGACCACGGCGCCCTCGACTTAGGGGTCACGATGTATGCCCGAGACAAATGTAAACTTAGAATTACAGTTTTATTCGTGAGAGCATGATGTGTTATTATCTGTCTGATAGATGCATGATTGTTCCAATCTAAATATGCTTCAAGGGCAACGATAATGGCAAAACCTATTGCTACGATAACCTGACGTTCAATTTTAAGTTGATAGGGTAAAGGATAAATCACATCCAGACTACTATACCGCTTCACGCCATGGTGGCCGTCAATGTTTTATTCCATCCAAACTTATCTCACTTTTTGAAGTACGACGAACGACTTCTATCCCTCTCTTTCTTGGCTCTAGCCCCAGACTGCAAACCGAGCGATGCCTCTACAGGCGGAAAGATCAAAACAAACGAGATAGATATTCATTCAGTTTGCGTCGAAGAAACGAACGCGCAATCACTACATCTTTCGGGCCAAACGATATGACAGATGATCGATTCACGCGAACGAAAAACGAACTCTACTACCCAACTCACCTTCGTCCATCACATTTCCCAGGCTGGCCGTCAAGACGCCCACTCCGCCTATGACCCCGATGGCAAATATGATGGGAACGTACACCGGGGGCAATTCCGCGATTTCCAAGTTGTCCACCGACTCGGCAAAGGAAGCGAGGGGCGTCGTCGTCAGGACGGCTATGCATCCCGCGAGAAGTGCTCTTTGCAGATTTTGAATTGCGCGGATGGGTCCAATGCCGGGGGATGAGTTGTCCATGGCGATTTGAGTAGACTCTAGATCGCTCAGAGGAGGCGAGCGCGATGATATGGCACTATTGCTTTTTGCGTTGGTTGGTGGTCGAGCTCGAGCAGCGTTGAGCCTTTCAATGGAGAATGAAGAAGCCGCATGAAATAAATTGTGGCAGACGAAAATAATTGCTGCGAAGAAGAGGAAGCTTTGTTTGGCCATGATGAATTTCCAGTAGTTGGGACTTAACAGATTGTGTTACACAGTCTTTAGCCGTTATGTAGAACGTTGAATGAGTTGATGGTATCGTAGTCGATGAGCTCTCTTATCTTCTAGGCGAGGGCCCGCCCGCCCCCAGCAGGGCGACACGTGCTTTTTGCGCTCTCCTCATATCTCTCACACGTGCGTTGCTCGACGCAAATTTTGGGTTCTACTTACATGGGAATTAGTATAAATATAACCGCCAGCACCCCCCGAAAGAATCCCCCGCGGCC
>JALLAZ010000118.1:0-23347 GCA_036939755.1 Stephanodiscus triporus
AGGGGTTGGGTGAGAGGTTTGGTTCTTGAAAAATGGTAGTAACTATTAAATTAAACTAGATATCAATTTATTTCTATTGACCTCTCTTATTTTAATATAATCGCTCACCCGTCGGCAACAATGGTGGCCAAAACGGCATCCATTGTCGTCGGCGGGAGCCCGTATTGAACAATTAGTCAAGTAATACTATAATGATTGTGTCTACAGCTCTGTTTTAGTTTTAAATAAGTATTAATACTCTATTAGCACCGGCTATCGTCGATGACGAAATCATCGCTGGCAATCGAATGCAGGCATCTTACGTCTATAAGCGCACACGCATACTTGCAGATGGTTTTTCACCTCTACGCTCAACAAAATCACTCAAAAAATTGGACGGAAACATAGGACACATCCGAAAAGGAAAAAAAACTGGAGCATCAAAAGTGTTCCAACGTCTATACGTTTTTCACCCCGACGCTCAAAGAAATCACAGCCTTTGGAACTTTTTTACACGTGCGATGTTTCCTCCGCGGTGGCGGGAGCGAAAACTGGACCTTTTTTGTTCCCGCCAAAAAAGCCCAAGTGCTCGTTGGGCGGTGCGGTGGTGGCAAAATGGCGGGAGCGGTCCTTACGCCGCAGTTCGAGTCCTCCAAAGAGACCCGACATGAGCAGCACCACCGCCGCCGCCACCGCGAAGGAAATCTTCGGCGACTGCGCCCTCGTGGAAATAATTCACCTCCACGACTGTTTCCGCGGCGCCCTCAAGAACCTTGAGGTCGACGTCTCGGAGCTGTGTCGGGAGATGTCGTCCGCCGGATCTGCCGCCACCGGCGCCGCCGTCCACTCGGAGACGCGCATAATCGATCTGGAACGCCGCGTCGCCGGTCGATTCACCGTGATATGGAGCGTCTTCCGCGCCCACTCCGCCGCCGAGGACGAGTTCATCTGGCCGGCGCTGAAGGCGAAGCAGGTGTCCCTCCCCGACGACATTTGCGGCTGCGACTGCGCCTCGGCCGGGCAGCCGAGGCCGGTGTCTTTCCCGCCGCAGTGGCACATGCAGCAGCAGCCGGTGCCACCCGGTAACAACATGCCGATAGGAGGGGCGGCGTTGGAGAGGCAGGGAAATCAAGGCGAGCGTCAGCAGCAGCAGCAGCGTGAGCGGGCGCTTTCCGTAACAGTCCATCGCATTGAACAGGAAGAGTACGAGGAAGACCACGCGGATGAGGAAAAGATGTTCAATGCCATCAGTGGACTGCTTTCGAACCTACGTGATGAGCTTTCCAATCGCAGCAAAGCCCTGGCGGCGGCAGCAGTGGTGGTGACCGCATCGTCGGGGAAGGGGGGGGCGAATGTCATCGCGCCGACCAACAACAACACAATATCGCCGACGTTGCGCAATCTGGCGCAAATGCTATTGGAGGGCACGAGGAATCTGATGAGACATTTGATGACCCACCTGGACAAGGAAGAGACACACTGCATGCCTCTGGTGGCGCAATATCTGACCAAGGCGGAGATTAATGATTTGGTCGGGAAGATCATGGGCAAGCGATCGTCTGAACTCATGTCGCAAATCTTGACGATGGCCATTCAAAACCTGAATGAGGCGGACAGGGATGACATGGTCCATTACATGAAACAGGCGATGGTTGGAACATTCTTCGAGCGGTGGTTGAAAATGGGCGGATGGATGGAGAAGACCAGCAGTCGATTGGAGGGCAGCGATGATGGGGGCGGCAAAATGCCGAGAGGAGGAGAAGAAGAAGGTTTTAATGACGAATCGGGTACCATGGCCGCAAAGAGGGAGGTTGAAAATGACGCCAAAATGGCAGCTCGATTGAAAGAGTCTTTGAACGAAACAACCGATCAAACGCATTCCTCCCATGTCCGGTCAAATGCCGCTGCTTCTGCGAGTATTGCATCAACGTCCAACTACTCCGATGAGGAGGTGACAGAAAAGTATACGAGCGCGGCGGAACTCGAAAAGCTCATAAGGGCGATCGGCACCAATCCGCATTTGGAAGCAAAACAAAAAAACTTGACAATTCAGGGCTTGCGTGACTCCGTGTGGAAGAGCAATTGTCGCCTGTCAAAACGGAAGAGGGAGGCGGTGATGGATGCGACGGTATCGGAGCAACCCGCCGCCCATGTGGCGCGCATGACAACTGTTGCCACCGCCACTGCCGGCGCTTTGTCGGCACAGATCATTTCAGGGGGACATACCCCGATATCACATCAAATGAGGTACGTACAAACGCCGGTGGAACTATTTTAATGCTTCAAATTCGGCCCCAACTCACCGATACAATAAATTGTTATTCCGAAGTTTTTCGACATCTTCTGGGTTAGCGACCCGCTTCAAGCGCGAAACCCCCCCATCGTTGTACTATAAGAAGATGAGAGACGGAGAGGTGAAACTTGTTCGGAGCAGGTAATGTTCAAACACTTTTCTCAGTGCGGGATGACATCTTTTCGCCACATCGAATGACTAAAATCTGCCTGCTTTGCATTTTAGTGACCCCCATTCTACTCAGTTTCATCCCAACGATGGCTCCCTGCCACTGTTTTCTGCGTCAGAGCTTGCACCAACATACCATGACGGTGGTATTCACCAGTGCTTGGGATGTCCACATTACGCACGGTCGTGTAAGGAGCCGTTGTTTGTTTCCTGAATGCTCGGTGCACTTCCCAACTCATTATCCTTTCATTTCTGCAAATGCAATGCAGGTAAACTTCGTCACCCAACATCGGGGCGGCTGTACACGTGTCGGCTCTGCTGCGAGCAAACTCGTGAGATGGCAACGAACGATAAGGACTCGCCATTGGACCGGTACGAGGTCAAGGAGGTCCTATGCATGATCTGCGGCGCCTTGCAGCCCGCCAGCGATAGATGCGTCAATCCCGAATGCCAATCGGGGGGGAAGCCCTTCGCGCGATATTCGTGCAACATTTGCAACTTCTACGATGACTCCTCCGGAAAATCCATCTATCACTGCCCGTTCTGCAATGTTTGCAGGTCCGGCCAGGGCCTGGGCATCGATTACTATCACTGCATGCGCTGCAATGCGTGCGTCTCCATCAAAGAAGATCATCATTGCATCCCACAACGATTGCAGGGAAACTGCCCCATCTGTCACGACACCATGTTCGAAAGTACAGAGCCCCTCCGAGGATTGAAGTGCGGTCATGTAATGCACCTCAGTTGTTTTTCGATGTACATGAGAGGCCAGACATATACGTGTCCACTTTGTAAGAAAAGCCACGATGACATGAGCGAATACTTCGCCCTCCTTGATTCTGCTGTGAGGATGCAACCCATGCCTCCCGCCTATGCCGAAACCACGAGCAATATTTACTGCCAGGATTGTTGCAAGATGGGCAACGTCAACTACCACTTCGTCGGTTTGAAATGCCTGCACTGCGGTAGCTACAATACTAGAGAATTGCAAAGGGTTGATGCCTTGTGGCAGTATGCGCCTTGGCCTTGATTCTAACTTCCATGAAGGCGACATGGGAGGGGGTGGTGTGATTATCCCGATTGTTAACGATGATCTTGACGCGGTCGTTCTGCCAAACGCCCACGCAGCCGTTACGGTTGTCCCGAGGTGGATGCCGACGGACAATCCTTGATGAGTGTTGGGTGTCTTTGTCGACGAGTATCAAAATCGATTGATTAAAATTTTACGTGAGAATTCTACACAACTGCGAGAAACTCTATACCCCATCCGACCAAGCGGCGAACAACCAACTCTCCACAGCATGTTGATACTGGCGTTACTTACAACTATCCCCACTTTACCTCGGCGTCCAAACGCGAGACTTGCGCGTTATTTCTCCCCTCTATGACTGAAAAGCCTCCTTCGCCCAGTCTCCCAATGCGCCTATCTTCACGGTCCTCTGCTCCCCCACGGACAAATCCTTCACCACCACCTCTCCGTTTTCGTATTCCGCCTCGGCCACGATCACGCAATATCCGGCCTCGTTCCTGCTCG
The DNA here is from genome assembly GCA_036939755.1 of Stephanodiscus triporus. NCBI lineage: Eukaryota > Bacillariophyta > Thalassiosirophyceae > Thalassiosirales > Thalassiosiraceae > Stephanodiscus > Stephanodiscus triporus. The sequence goes on from JALLAZ010000118.1 coordinate 3,975, forward strand.
CGTGCTTGAAAACCCATTTCGCCTTCTTATCCTCGAGGATGAGATCCACGGTCCGACCCTCGGCGCGCAGCACGGACGCCACCTCCACGGCCGCGCGATACAGATCGGACCCCATGGCGAAAACGACTATGTCGAATCCGCTCCCCTCGAACGACGGCAGTATGTTCCTCTCCCTCAGAAGCTCGACGATTACCGCGTCGCCGAAGCCGAACCCGGCCGCGGGGGTCGGCTCGCCGCCGAACGTCTCGAGGAGCCTGTCGTACCTGCCGCCCCCGGCGATCGCGCGGAGCGCGCCCCTCCTGTCGAAGGCCTCGAATACCACCCCGGTGTAGTACGCGAGGCCGCGCACCACCGACGCGTCGAAGGTCACCCAATCGCGAATGCCGTACGCGTCGCACAGATCGAGGAGGGCGGAAAGCTGTTCGATCGCCCTCGAGCCGGGGGGTAGCACGCCACTTATGGATTCGATCGACGTGTTGGTGAGGACGGACGTTAGCCTTTCGATCGTCGACCTCTCCAATCCCAACGCCTCGAGGTCCTCCCGTATCTCGTCCAACGGCACCTTCTCGAGCTTGTCCACAAGCACGCACGTCGACGCGAACTTGTCCTCCGGCACGCCCAATTCCGCCAACACCTCCGCGATGACCCCGCGCGAGTTTACCTTGATCCCGACGTCGTCGCTCGTCAATCCCACCCGCACGAAGAACGTCACCATGGCGCTGAGCAATTCCGCCTCCGCCTCTATCCCGCTCACGCCCCACACGTCCATGTTCCACTGGTAGTGCTCCCGCCTCCTGCCCCTGGTCATACGTTCGTACCTCCAACACTGGGGTATGCTGAACCACTTCAGCGGCAGGGGGAGGCCGCCCTTCTTCGCCATCACCATCCTCGCGAGGCTCGGGGTCATCTCCGGCCTCAGCGCGACGTTCCTCCCCCCCTTGTCGACGAAGTTGTACAGCTGTCCCGTGACCTCCTCCCCCGCCTTGCGCGTGTACAGGCTCTCGGACTCGAGGACGGGAGCGTCGTACTCCGAGAAGCCGTACAGCGACGCGACCGATCGCCACTGGTCGAACAGCCAACTGCGAAGTCGCATGTCGGGGGGGTAGAAGTCGCGCGTTCCCTTGGGGGGGTTGGAGTCGAGCGCGACGACGGCGGCGGCGGTCGTCGACTTACGTCCGTCGACCGCAGCATCCGCCGTCCTGGAGAGGAGGTCCCCGTCGGTCACGGCGGCGGAACTCCGTCCTCCGGGGGGGGGGGAGGAGGATCCGGAAGCGGCCGACGAAGACTCGGATGCGGATGCCGATGCCGCGGCGAGGGGGGCGACGTCCGTCCCCCTCCCGCCGGACGATGCGACTGCGCGACGCGGGGTCGGACGCGGCGCGAACGACGACGTCCGACTAACGCCGGCGCCGCCGCCGCCCGCGAGACGAAAGGCCGAGACCGAGACGATCGTCGCCCGATGACGACGATGGAGGATGGCCGAGGCGATGAACATGGCCGTGTGGGGTATTCTCATTTTATTTATATTGCGACTGTATTATTATGATATACACAACGCTCCTCTTGCAAGTTGTGATGCGGTTGTCGTCCATATGAACGCCGAGGTGGAAGAGATGAGAGTCGAGTTGCGTTTTGTTGGCTGGTGTGTGTTGTTGTTGTTGTTGTTGTTGTTTGTTGCTGTTGTTTTGTTGTTTTGTTGTTTTGTTGTTTGTTTTGTTGTTTGTTTTGTTGTTTGTTTTGTTGTTTTGTTGTTGTGTGGAAAAGCTTATGTAGAGTAGAGTACTCTCTACATTTCCTCGTTCAACTAATACTCAATTAGTAGAGCGTGACACCAGCTAAGATATTATTCCACCGTAGCATAATGAATGAATGTCTTCTTAAAACAAAACATCAATTGAATAGGAAACTGTAGGTATCTAAGTATTATGATATGGTAGTAGAGTATTTACCTCGCGTCCGGCTGACGTCACACCGGGAGAGAGGTTTGCTCGGATGGGGCGCATGCAGCGGGGCGGGCGCGCCGGCAACAAAGAGCACAAAGAGAGCGAGGGTCGCTTCCACTTGGAGTTTCTCTTCTTCTCCTCTCATGAAGGGGAAGATTTCTATCGTTCCACTTTCCAAGACATCTCTCACACACAACCCCGACAATGGTTCGTTTCGTCTCCTTCCTCGTAGCGGCGGCCGTCCTGGCATCCTCCGCCGATGCCTTCGCGCCGGCCGCATCATACCAAGTTCGCGCCCGACAGACACTCGCGTCGTCTTACGACTTCCCCGCCGCCGCCGCCGCCGCCACCACCCGCCTGTCCGCGATGCTCACGCAGGCGGAACTCCCCGAGAAGGTCTACCTCCCCGAGGACAAGGAATCCGCGAAGGTCCTCGGGGGTCTCAAGATCGGCACGCGCAAGCTAACCGTCATCACCGGCGCATCGTCCGGACTTGGCCTCAACTGCGCCGTGGCATTGTCCAAGACCGGACGTCACTTCGTCGTCATGGCGTGTCGGGACGTCGACAAGGCCAAGCGCGTGGCCAAGGAGATGGGCATGCCCGACAATTCCTACGTGGTGATGAAGCTCGAGCTCGGGAGTCTCCGCAGCGTGCGGGACTTCGTCTTCAACCTCAAGGCCTTCAAGTCCGCGCGTCCTGTGAACAACCTGATATGCAACGCGGCCGTTTACAGGCCCACGGATCCCGAGCCGGCGTGGACCGACGACGGCTTCGAGGCGAGCATGGGCATCAATCACTTCGGTCACTTTTTGCTGGCGAACTTGCTGGTCGACGACATGGCCAAGGCCAAGGACGCGAGGATGTGCATCGTCGGGAGCATCACCGGGAATACCAACACCGTCGGTGAGTTCGTTTTGTTTTTGTCGTGGCCGGGGTTGTGTGGCGATTCGTCTCCTTTCGGTGACTTTTTCTGTTGGTTCTTATCTCCTATGTTGTGTTTGTCCCCCTCTCTCCTCGTGTCACTCCGAACAGGCGGCGGACTGGTCTACCCCCAGGCGGATCTAGGAAATCTCCAGGGCTTCCAAATGGGCGCGAAGAAGCCGATCTCCATGGCCGACGGCAAGCCCTTCTTTGGCGCGAAGGCTTACAAGGATTCCAAGGTTTGCAACATGATGACCGTGTCGGAATTGCACCGGAGATACCACGCCAGCACTGGCATCTCGTTCAGCAGCATGTACCCCGGTTGCATTGCGGAGACCGCATTGTTCAGGGAGAAGAGGCAGTGGTTCCGCAAGGTACGTCGTGGATGACAATATCGCGTTCTCACGTGAGACAAAAATCCCTTTTTTTACGTCATCGTCGGTCCGTTCCTCGTCGCGTCGCTGACAAATTCCCCAAAACCTCGGCTGCGAAATGAAAACAACTCTTCGTATTCGAATTAATGCAGGCGTTCCCCTGGTTCATGAAATACGTCACCGGCGGCTACGTTGGCCAGGAGGAGGCCGGCGAGCGCCTGGCCCAGGTCGTTGACGACCCCCAATGCGCCAAGTCGGACGTCTACTGGTCCTGGAACGGCGGAGCGCAGCAAGTGGGACGGTGGAGCTCGGACGGAAAGCCTAGGGGCGCCGGCGGTTCCGGCGGTGAGATCTTCGAGAATCAGCAATCCGACGCTGTGAGGGACCGCAGCACTGCGATGAAGATGTGGGAGCTTAGCGTTAAGGCCTGCGAAATGACGGAGAAGGATATGCCGAAGGCTGCCGTGGCGCCGTAAACAATTCGGCAGTTTTTTTGGGGGGGGGCAGTCAATATTGAGAAACTATGAACTATGAACCGATGCCCGTGGGGTCTTCGTTGTTTTGGGCGGCTTGGTACGATGTATGAGTATAATGAATTTGGTTAGGTATCACTGTTTTTGGCAGCGTTATATTCTTGAGGCTACAATCAATGCATTTTGAGGAGTCACATTTTGCGGAACGTAGTGGCACATGTTTACTTTGAAACCTCTTCCTTTCATGTAGTCACATCTGCCGTAATCAATCAGCCTTTGGCAGGCTCTGCCCAGCCCCTTGCCTCCACAGGATAAGCCTAATTCCTTAGAGATAGTAAAAATGCTTGAGCGTAGTCCTTTCTCGTCGTCAGCCTGACCTTCGTAGTGATGCTCCTTTGGGCCATTGTCGTCAAATTTATTGGCATCATTTCCTGACGCCGGCGGCCTCTCTTCCGCGACCGCCGCGGTGGTCCAGCGTTTCAACATATTGAATCGATCCTCCCCGAAAGCCGTCAATCCACCCGACTCGCCGCAGAACAAACCCAGTAAGCAATTTCTCCCAACGTAGTCATTCCAAGAGCACAGCCCGTGGCAACAAGTAGCCATCACGCATCCATCGATCGATCCGAGATTGCGAATCGACTTAATTGCCAAGTCCGTCCCAACCCCGCATAGATGCTTCGCAACCATTATCGTCTTCGAAAATTCTACAGAACCCAGCTGAAACTTGAGGGCTTTAGACATGTCTACATCAGCTAGATCACATTTTACCCTTGTGATGTCCACTAGGTCGAGCCTAAGACAATCCTCTGTCGAATACCCCTCTGCCGAGCGAACTCTTGTTTCGGCCTTTCTGCGGGTGCCAGATCGTTCGACGAGGCATAGGCTCACTCGTGATGACGTATTGGCGGCCATAGATCCCGCAACGACAAGACCGGTCATTCCACGTCCTGCTCCCATTTCGACGATCAAAGGATTATTCACAGTCTCTGCCTTCTCGGCCTTAGTTGTCGAAATCAAGCCTTCGCAGCGTGCATGACCGAGTATGCTTGCAATCTGATGTAGGTGACGTGGTCCACCAGCATTGACACGATGCTTGGTTATTGCACTCGTCAACTGCCCCAGCCCAAATGTTTGATTCGCTCTCTGTTCGCCACTCTGAACTTCTTCTGCTGACTGAATGGGTACCACCATGCAAGTTCCCTCCTCCACCCCAGAAAGATCACCCTCGGGAAGAGCATTGTAGATCTCGCTCTCAGTTATATTTTGCAATTGCTGATTGGTCAGGGTGCTATGGTTCGACGCTGCATTATCAGACAAGAAGAGGCGATGAAAAATGCGAAGCACGGCAAAGGCCAACTTCTTCGCCTCCTCCAATTCCGGCAGAATACCTTCACTCCTCATGTTAGAACTGGCGTGGCCCATGTCTCCGAATCCTCCCAAATTAATCCCCTCGCAAAAATATTCCTTGCCGGCCAGTTCCTGCCTTCGTTTCACCGCCGGGCAAACCAATGCATGCTTCGATATCGCCCCCTCAAAAATCAAATGAGAAGGATCGATCGGGCAGGGAACTCGCTTTCCGCGATACTTGTTCTTGCGATCGACGGCACGCGGTCTTTTCGCCTTCTCGATTCTCTCCACGGAAAGGTCAACGTCACGCGCGTGTTCGATCCCGCGATTTATCAGGCACTCGTCTAATAAATGCATGTGATTTCCACAGTATCTCGGTCGATTTGTATCGATGCACTCTCCCGAGAGAGGGACAGGCATCTGGCGGCAGTACCTGCGCTTGAGTTCATTGTAGGCGTGGCATCGGACCCAACCTTCCGGGAGAGAGGGTATCGCATAGTCGACTGCTTCGATTGATTGTGATGTCGGTCTACTTGTATTGCTGTTACTCATGGTCCTGATGGTCTCGAGTCGCGACGCCTTGGTTAGGTGATTGTTTTGTGACTACCATCCACTCTGTACATCAAATAATGGCGGGAAAACCAAGGAGAGACTTTTATCCAACTCCCAGCTGGCGGCCCGTCCGTGTCACTGACACTCGTCCATCAAGAAAAACAGAAACTGGGTGGTAACAATACTATTATCAACACAGTCAACATCATGTTCGCCAGCAGCGTATCCACATTGGCGAGAGCCTTATCACGGGCGCGGCAACCGGCGAAAGTCCCCGGCCAAGTCATCCGCCGGTCGATGGTGACCAAGCTGAGTGATGCGCAAACCGCGTCATGTGCATGGAAGAAGAGTTGCTACAATGGCATCGACTATACGATTAGAGACGAGTGCACCGTGTTCGAGGGTGAGCCAATGGTGTTGCTTACGTGACATCATTCGCTTTACTCGGCATATTATATCTTGCGCATCTGATTCTGATCGTCGTTGTTATTATTTTGCGCAGCGATTCAAAAGTTGGCTGCTTATGATGTTGGTTGCCTTGTCACGACGGATGCGAACGGTAAGAGAACGTCTCGGCACCATATTGCTCTATGTGAGACAGGCCGTATATGTATCTTCACTGTCTTTGTCGCGATAAATTGTCTTTTATCAATCAGGCAAGCTTTCTGGTGTAATCAGCGAACGTGACTACATAACTAAAATTGCCTTGTTGGGCAAAACAGTGAGTACCTAATAAATTGAACTACTTCAGTGCCAGTGGCATCGTTGTTTAGTAGTCAATCTCAGTACCATGCTGTCTTGTCACGCGTGCGCAACATGCATTCAAAAGTCAAAAACAACCAAGGTAAACGAGATTTCAACTAAGGTGGACAATTTGATCACCGCTCGACCGGACGACACCGCTGATGCTTGCATGGCCAAAATGCTAGGCAGAGATATTCGCCATCTGCCACTAGTGGATCAAGGAACGGTCGTTGGCATCATCTCAATCAAGGATCTAGTCAAATCGTGTCTAGATGAGAAGGAGTATACAATTCAATCGCTTGCAAGCTTTGCGGTCGGAGGGGGAGGGCATTTTGTTATGTAGAAGATGTGAACAGATGAAAACAATAAATTATTTGTGCTGGAGGTTAGAACCTGTATTGTTTCTAGAGGAGTTGAGGATGTTGGTATGATGATCTCGCTACAATATTGAGTAATTTGCAACTAATTCATTCAATCAGTTAAGAGAGCAGCTCATTAATCCTATCCAGATTGATACCTGGTAGAGTAGTACTTAGACAATATCAGCTGCTTGCCAAGACATAGAGGAAATGGTATGATTGTTCGTTATCATACATAGTATCATTACCAACAAGACTCGCTATCATATTACACCTTCACCATATATTTCTCATCGGATAAGATAATCTGACCATCTCATCCGCTATCATTGTTTTCTAACATTACCTTGAGGAACGATCGCAAGCTGGTGTCGCGAGGATAACTTCTCGATGTCGACGGTCTTGACCTTGTCATCGCAATCGCGACGTCTGTGGCCGCGGGGGCGCGATTTAGAGCGCCGTCGTCCGTGATGTTCATCATCGCCGCTTCCGTTTCCGCCGCGGGGACGGGAGACAGAGCGCCGTCTTCTGTGTGGTTCGTAATCGCCACTTCCACTACCACCGCCATCACTACTTCCGCTGCGATCCACCGAGCCCGACCATATAGAGGGAGGTCGACTCTTGCTTCTCAAGTTGCTCTTGCTTCTGCCCCTTCTATCGACCCCGTCGGGGCCGTTATTCCTCGCGGGGTTCTTGGCAACGGCCTTGCCGGGCACGCGTCGATCGAACCCCCCCACGGGCACGGGCGTGCGACTGCCGCACTTGATGCAAACCTTGCGCCGTACGGCCCATCGGGTGTTATCCTGCACGAGTTGGCAGAGTTGGACCGTGGGATGATGCTTGCAGGTACCGGTGAGAGGGTCAATGGTCGATTGGAGACGGGCGGAGAGGGATGAGGGCAAAGGCGGCGGTGCCGATGGACGTGCTGACGAGGATGGCATGGTTATTCAACTATTCAAGCGGTTAAATAATTATGAGTTGATAATATTATCAGGCTGCTTGGTATCAAAAAATGGCACAAATTGCGAGTCGCGAGATAGAGGGAGCCAACCGACCAGCGAGAGACTGGCCTATCGAATTCCAACGTCAGTGCCTTCACATGGATACAGCCCTACCTTATTCGAGACTCCTACGGCGGGTCAACTGATCGGCCCGGTTCATAGAAGTAGGTCGCAGTATTTTCAACCACGGAAATACTACAAAAGCGCGGGAAGAGTTAAGTACGTCATACTAATTTAGAGATCTACGATATCTACGGTAGGTAATTTCAAATAATATATGTACTGTACGTTTGACCTCAATTGGCAACCCCTTATTTGGGAGCTTGTTTCTCAGCTTTTAGGAGGGCCATGACCAAACTTAATATAGTTTATACCAAGAGAGCAGCGGAAATAGAGTTAAAAAACAAAAATTAAAGAGAGAACCCCGTCATGCTCATGTGTGTGATAGCACACGTTGTAACGTTTCGCATGTTTTTATTCCCGCGTGGTCACTTTCTATCACAATTTTTTATTCCCGCCGGTCGATTTCCATTGTGATCTTAAATGTTAAAAATTGTACGTAGGAATAATACAAAAAATATTAAATGTCAAAGCCGTTATCGTTTAACATTTAATATTTTGTTTAACATTTAATATCACTTTTAACATTTAATATTTTTAGTATTATTCCTACGTAGAGTTTTTAACATTTAATATCACTTTTAACATTTAATATTTTGTTTAACATTCAATATTTTTGTCACATCTAATAATATTAGTTGTCTTGTGCGTTATGGACGCACGAGGCAACATCGACAAGGAACAGAGAAACGGCATAGCGCAACTGCAACAGGTGGAAACCCACGCACACCACCACGTCCTCCTGGCCACCCTCACTGCCACCGCCCCATCCTCGTCAAGCATCCAGTGCCGCCACCAAAAATCTTATAAAACATTGTTTCCGCCACTCTCTAGTACTGCATGACCACTTTTTGGTGCCATAACAGACTCTTACCTTTATGTAACAAAACACGCTTGCAAATCACCTTGCATTTGCGAATTGAGTTTTGCTTGCAATTTGCAAGCTCCCAGCGTAGGAACTCGAGGAAAACATACTTTACAAAAGTATTGCAAGCTCGAGCTTGCAAAACAACAGCTCATGGTACAAATCGTTGAATTTTGATTAAATTCGAGCGCCATCAGTTACACAACTGGTTGATTGTCATTTTTTTTCTAATTCCCTCATCCTCACTACGAAAGTCGTACCAATGTTTACTTACGAGAGATAAATACGTATTTACAAGAAGATTCAATTCCGGCGATTCACCGCGCGACGCGCGACAAAGAATCTTCGCTTTCATCCACTAAAAAAGTGTATGGTATTGTAATGTCCGCATTTGAGGTGAGCGATCCATCAAAAAACTATCGTTCCCACACCGGCACTGTTCAAGTAAAATTTGCGATGCCGTCCATCGCGTCTCGTCAAGGGCGAGTCGACTCGCCCCATATGATGATCATTACGGACAAATCCATATCTAAAGGAGCCGATGCCATTAGTACGTCTGAGTCGCGTGTTACAGCTGCTTCTATCGTCACCGTTGAAAACGACTACGGCGCCGTTGCCTTCGCCAATGATGCTATGAGCCTAATTAGCAATCTTTCGTATGGATCGACGAGCTATGTCCAATCGATGATTGAAGAGAGAGAGGACGCTCTATCATTTGATAAAGAGGATGATGGAGATGATGAGGTCGGAAGAGAGGAACCTACCACGGGCGATTGCAAATTCGACGATCTCGATGATGACAACAGTGGATTATCGGTGAAGACTTATGACGACGACATACTGTCGGTGGTTACCGATCAAGCACTCGACAAAGCATTGGCAGCTGGAAATCAGATCGCCGTTGTTGCCACTGGTACCATGGGGGGAAACGCTGAGACATCATCCGCATCGCATCTCGGAAAAATCGAGGAGGAACAGGAGAAGCCAACGAGACCCGCTGCAAAAGTGGCATTGATGAGCCGACCAATGGACAGGTTAGGATTTGGTGCTGCTTCCCCAAGGTTAACCAAATCTGAGTCTGGTAAGACAAAGCTCCCACGAAAGGAAAATATTGTTATCCTTACCGTAAAGAATTGTAAGGAGGGTTTGATGAAGTCGATCGTGCAGGAGAAGCCTGATGCCACTGTTGCAACTGGGAAATCTTCAACTGAAAAGCCGATGATGAATATTCACAAGATGCATTCCCCAGCGGATGTCAAATTTATCCAGACCAAAAATGAGGAATCCAAGGAGAATCACAAGTCAGTGTCAGCCCAATTTGGACGTGTTATTGATTTAGATGACAGTGTCGATTTTTGTGGCAGTGTAGATTCGGATGACAGTGTCATCAAGGCTCTGAAGAAGGACGAGAAGTTCAAGATAGTTTCTTTGGCCGAAGCTTCAGCCGAAGAAAAAAGGCCTGCCAATCAAGATGTCACTTCACAAAACATGACTGAACTAGAATTTGCCGATAAATCTATTGAGGTTGACATTGTCGACTTCAAAAAGGCTCTTCTTGCATCAACCGCCACTCAATATCTCAGAAAAATCGAGAAGGAACAGCAGAAGCCAAAGCCACCCGCTGCAATAGTGCCATTGATGAGCCGATCAATGAAAAGGTTACAATTTGGTGCGGCTTCGTCGAGGTTTACCAAATCTGCGGCTGGCAAGACAAAGCTCTCAAGAAAGGAAAAGATTCATATGAAAATACACAATGTCTGACGTCTTGTTTAGATAGTGCAGACTGTAAATTTGTATAGCTTATTTTCATTTATTTACCCGAGAGGGTGAAACAGAAGACGAGGAGTATGATTTACACAATAACTTCCAATAGCGCCATCGGCGGATTATTCTGCGTGAAACGAGTAGAGCTGATGGCGTCGACAGCGGCTGCGACCGTCGATGGATAGAAGAGCATGTCCATCTCATCCTTTTCCTTTTCCCCTAAGCACCGAGTAGTATCAAGAGTGATGGGATGTTATAATTACCAAAACATTCATTAGTTCGAGTTTCCAGTAACACCGTCTACGGTCGCGCCCATATTATTATCACCAATCGTCCTCCTCCGCCACGAACAAATCGGTCGGGAACAGCCCGAACTGACGAAACTCCCCGTCCCCCAACTCCACGTTCAGGTACACCCCCCGGAAGTCGCCGTCGTACGTCTCGATCAACGCGTCCCCCGGCCTCCACAGGGCGTCGAATCCACGTCCGCTCTTCCTAATTTCGCCGAACGTCATCGCCCCCCCCGTGGAGTACTTCACGTATACCGATCCGAATTCCTCCGCGGGGATGGGCACGCCGTCTGAGAACATATATATCATTGCATATATATTTTTGCGTATCGTTCGTTTTTTTTCGTTATTCGTGTACATTATCACCCCCCCCCCCACACACACACACGCACACACACACCCGTATTCGTCAGAGAATTTTATTTTTTTATCGTTGGCGAGAGAGGCAGTGGTCCGAGAAAGAATGTATTATTAACGCGAGATAAATAACGATGATGACGAATGAAAATAGTTGTACATGATTTCTGATTTTTTTTTTCTCTCTCTTTTTTCGCCGTGCCCTCTCTTCTCTCTCACCTACGTCCATCCCGTGCAGCATCCCCCTGGGCAATTCGAGCCCGCCGACCCACGACTTCAGCCCCCCCAGAGCCTCGGGGACGTTGCTCGCGCATATCCCCAGCATGACCCGTCCCCCTCCTCCCCCTCCCCCTCCCCCGCCGCTCGACGACGACCCCCCCGACGACGACCTCGTCCCCCGCGACGACGCGTACGTCGTCGTCGATCCTCCCGCGCGTCGTTCGGCGTCGGCGCGCGCGGTCAGGACGCGTATCGCGTCCCGCAGGGACGCGCGCGTCTCGCGATCGACGGACGTCGCGTGACGGTGGGCCGACGCGCCGTCCCCGCCCCCACGCGGGCCGCCGTCGGCCAGGACGTACGCGCGCTGCGATTCGTCGTGGTCTCGGAGCGTTCGGGTCGCCGACGAGAGGAGGAGGAGGGGGGAAATTTCGTCCTCGTTCGATGACGACGACGACGACTCGCCGTCGTCGGGATGCCGTCGGGCTGTCGTCGACGGGGACGAGGACGAGGACGAGGAGGAGCGCTCGGCGGGTGGGCGCGGGCGCGTATTTCGACGAGATGACGATGCCGTCGCGACGACCGCGAAGCACGTCGTTGTGGACGTTAGGGATGCGAAAAATAACGCCTGGACTAGGACTGCCGCGACGGACCATCGACCTCCCGTCATGGTTGTCTGCGGGTCGTCGTCACGGCAGATATTAGATATGATGTGGTCAATCGGATAATAGGAGCCGAAGTAAGTAGGAGGTAGATTACTATTCCTACGTAGAGTCCTCCAATCCGGGGATAAAACCAACCCCGCCCTCACATACATCACCATACAACAAAACATAACTCGCCGAGGCGGCGGCCAAGGAATGAACTCTGAATAAACACACCCGACACCTCCCTCCTCCCTCCTCTCTCCTCCCTCCCTTCATTTTTCTCTGCCTGCCTGATTGAAAAAAAAATCCATCGTCCACATCATCATGGAGGGCGTGCAGAATCTCCCGCCCCATCTCCAGGGGGAATTCATGAAAACGTTGGAACACATGCAGATCAAGGATAGCTTAATGTGAGATGCCGGAGCCCTCCTTCTCTCTTTGTTTTTTGTTTGTTTTTTGTTTTCGTTTTTTCGTTCGCGAGACCGACCGACGACGACGACGACCCACTAGTACATAAATGCGACAAACGGCATTCGTGCCCGCCCGCCCGCCGCCTTATTATTTTTTTCTTCTTCTCTCCGGCGACCCCGTTGGTTGAATATAATAATAATGTTANGGGGGCGGCGGCGACACCTTGCTTCCGTTCATGTTCGGCGGGGCGTCGCTCGAGGCCTTGGCGCTGATGACGTTGTTATGGAATGACGATTCAGCGGCGCTCATCATTCGGCGGTCGTCGTACCCACTCCATTGGGACGATGCTGGTGGTGAAGTGAGCGTAAGTACGGTATCTTTACGCTACAACTATCGCAGTGGATCACGGACAGACTGATAGTTAATAGAAGAGTAGGTACCAAGGTAAAAACTTCGAGTACCATGGATTTGCCGCGTTTCGCGAGGCCGGCGCCGGGAGGCCGGCGCCGTCGTCTCCTGCCGAGGGATGACGCCCTCGATGCGACGGCGTCGGCGATGACGGACGACGACGATCGCTGGTTCAGCGACGTGCCACTCGCGCTATCGCTCGTCTCCCGATCGTCATCAGCCTCGCCCTCGCCGTCGTTTCGTCTGTCCCGAACAATGACTCTTCGTCGTCGTCGTCGTCGTCGTCGTCTTCGATGCGAGGAGGAGGAGGGAGGCGACTCCGTGTTCTGCTGGTGGTGACGTCCCTGGCGGAATACGATTGGTGCACGAGAGGGTGGGACGTTGACGTGTACCTGATATTGGGATAACCGAGCCTCGCCCCCCATCGACGTCGCATTGTACGGGAATCTCTGCCCCCGACCGTGGGATTGGAGGTTTGGGAAGACGCGATACCTTTGCATTACGCCAAGACTACCAACAAGAAAAGACCTGGATCCGATACGCGCTAAACAGGCAGCATCGATACGTCCTGGGGGACAAGTTGTCGTATTACGACTTCTTCGTGTGCTTCGTGAGTATTTATTATGCCGAGTAAGTTGTATCGTCGACTTTGGGTGTAGCGTATGGTATTCTGATACCCCACTCTCCTTCCTTCCTCGGACGATCGACGACAGGAGGACGACATGCGCGTCACCGCAGATCACGTCATCAACTTCCTCGACATTTCGGCCGACATCATGCGCCTGCACGACGCGGCGCTCGCAAGTCCGGACCGTCGCGCGCGCACGTCGAGCATTCAGACGACAATCGAGCGTCCTCCCGGCGTCAGCGTCATCGGCCGAACGACGGCGCGAGCGTCGGGAACGACGTAGCGAACGATCCGATAAGCGCGTTACATGCGAGGCGATTGTTCCCCGGTTTCATACGCGTGGATGTCCTCGATCGCTTGCCGGGCCATCCGCTGCGAGGGCCGGGGGAGTTCGACGACCACGGCTTCGCGCGGGAGGTCCCGACGAGCGCCGACGCTTTCGTCGTCGTCTTCGCCGCCGACGACGATGCCGACGACGATGCCGACGGGGTGACGGGACAACCGACGTCCGTGTTGAGGGCGACCGTCCTCGAATGGACGAGGTCGTGATGTGGGAAACGAACGTCCAGGCCACTTGCGTGCGGGAATATCCGCATCCACTCGGTTGGGTCGCGACCATGCCTGTGGAGGACCGCGCCGACGTCGGGTCGTACTGGAGCGGCCATCCTGACGTGTACGGCGCGACCGACATGAAATGACCCCGATGTCTCGACTCCACTTGCGGGGTTCATGGCGACGCGGGCTCAGGTCGAGTGCTTCCACGACGTTGCGTGTCCGGGGGGATTCCTACCGCCGTACAACGACGTCGGTCATTGGAAGGGTGATTCGATGCAGCGTCAATCAGTTGAATTCTGGTCCGGAGGGTTTCAGTTGTTTGGGTGAGGTCTTGTTAACATCGGGTTCTCTCCGACTTCGCGTGTTTTCAATAAATCTTCTCTCAGTTGATTTCTTTGCCGCCCAGACAATGTTTCCTGAATAGAAATTTATCGCTCGACCCGAGGAAGTTCGAGCGACAGTTGCTCTATCACGTTTCGAATAATAAGCAGAGGACGATTTCGCCGAAGAAGATGATCAGGGTGGGCGAGGAGAGGGCAGAGGCGTTTCTGCGTAAGGGAGCCATTTGACGAAGGTATGCCTACCCTTGTTGTGCTAAGAATACTGAACGCGTAAGGGAGAGGCATCACCGGAGTGTGACATAGTGGCTGGACAACAGTGTGTGGCAATGTTCCTATCTAGTGAAGTCTTGACTGAATAAAGCAGCCTTCAGAGGATGCGGATGACTTCAAGTTGAACTATGAAATGCCCTTTGCTGCGAGTGGCAAGTATAATGAGGCGAGCTCTTCTGAAATCCTAAGTGGTATCCTGACGAATGGTCGCTACATCTCTCTGTTTTTGGCAACAGGGGCTTGAAACGCTCCTCTAAGTATACTAAGAGATTTCATCAGAGTTGGGATACGACGATTGGATTGTGAATGCTGCATCGCAACTGATTGTACTGAAGAAACTTGGGACTGTTTTTTACAGATCGAGGACTCCAATATCGCTACCGAGGTCCTGCTTCTCATCGGCAATTAATCATTTAAAAACGGTGTTGTAATGTTTCTATAATCTGCGCGAAGCTTTGCTAAATATTTGGAAGCCAACGCTTACTCTGACTCGGATCATGATGGGCTCATCGGAGCTTGCGTGGGCCAAAACAGACACGAGGCCGACTCGGGATTGATGGATGTAGTCAATACGCTTGAATCCTTTTCAGTGCCTAAACGCCAACCGGTTGCTGAAGACGTTCGAAGGTTCCTCCGAGCGTTGTGTGGACAGAGGATATTCAATTCCGAGTGGTATCAAGCAAAGTGTTTTAATTGAAACCACAATGCTGATTTAATTATCTTAATTGTGAAAAATGCACATAATACATATAACACGAGATCTTTCTTAGTAAAATGTCCCTGCATTATAGAGAGTTTGTATACACTCTTTTGCTTCACTATCAGCAAGTTGGGGATACGTTAACGCAAAAAAATCAAAAGCTGACAGGATTCATGAATTCTTCTATATTTCATTCAAAGACAGAATCGAGCATAAATCATCATCTTGAAACATCTGTGTTGATCCTAAAACGTCCGACAATAGAAATTGGAGAATATCTTCTGTGTCTATCGAAGGATAGCTGGGCTGAACCGGAATATTCCTGGCAAAAGCTAACGGCGCGATGTCAAACAAACTGTAACGATCATCAGTCTCCTTGGAAGAGATGCTGACGTCGGTCGACAGCTCAATCGTTGAAGCGACAGATACCGTAGCACGTGTCGCTCCGCGAGATAGAGCAGTCGTTTTGGGAGCAATAGTCACGACCTTTGGTGGTCCTCCCTTGAGCGCGCCGTTCATCTTGACTTCAACCCTTTTAATGGACTTAAGCCCATCAATATTTCCGCGAATGAAATGTCGATGAGCCCAAGTCGTTGTGCCAAATATTCGGTTAGGCGTGAACCCCCATAGATTGAGCTGACGAGTCTGTTGATTGTTGTAAACGAGCGGACACATCGATATGAGAATTTATAAGGCACGGTTCAGGTAAAGAGCAATAGGTAACACGAACCAGCTAGAAATTGACTTACAAATGAGCGGAACTTTGTCAGCTTGAAGAACAAGGGCACGATCTCCATAATCTCTTCCTGGTGAACGATGAACGCTCGGCCATCATCTGACCACGAAACTGCCGAATTGTGCCCATGTTCGGACGCATATTCGAGCATGTCATACAGCCTGAATGGAAAATGCTTTCGATGAGACATTTCTTGGGACATGCGGCGGGACGGTCTACTGCTCGATGCCTCCCGTGATAGAGATGAATTATTGTTTGACGCCATAATGATGTCTGTGGAATGGAGAAGAGATATTATGGATTTGTCTGTGTCGCGTTGTCCCCAGGCAGATGCTCAAAACGCTATTGGGTGATGGGCTGACCTCAAGAATTACTCAAGGTATTATTTGTTTGGGTGCCGTCGGTACTTACGTGTGAGCATGATTAGTGTACTACAGTTTCCATATCAATTGATATTTCCCTTCGAGGGAAATAACTGAGATATCCTTCTTTATTGTTCCTACCGCTGCTAGAGCAGTCTCTACATACTGCAGCGGTAGGAACAATAAAGAAGGATATAATTTCCCTCGAAGGGAAATATCAACTGATATGGAAATTGTAGTATGGGTACAAAAGCTTTCCGATGAATTTTGAAGTTTCGCAATATTATCTACGTATGTGCTTGATCAGTATGGTAGAGAGTGGCGGAAACGACGTTGTCTAAGATTTGAGTCTGATCTTGTTAAGTCTTACTTAACATCTATTACCTTACTTAACATCTGATATCTTGCTTAACATCTAATATCTTACTCTACTAACATTGACAGCGTATGGTACATATTGTGTTTTAATACAACTAACTACTCTACCAATACTCTCCTCTCGTAGGTAGATGATTTTTAGGGTTAGGGTATTTGGCTTTTATACATATAGGGTTAAAAGGGTTTCGTTCGCAGGGTCGTACATACATTCGTAGATACACCAATATAAGTTCCTAACTGTGTGAAGAAACTTGAATAGTTTTTAAGGTTAATAATTCTCCACGTAGTTTTCATGTTTAGGGTTAAATAACTGGTCATTTTGTTCTTTGACTATCTCTCTACTCTACTCTAGGAGTAGTTGTTAACTCACTTAGAGTAGATTTTTTAGGGTTAAAAAACATGGTCATTTTGTTTTATTTACTCTCCTACATCACTTTCGAAGAAAAATCCAACAAAGGAGCCCCACGTCAGTCGAACCAGCTGTGAGAGAGAAGGATTCGCGAATAACAATTGTATGGTACGATATTTAATTCTACACACTCTATTTATCGCTAGGTCCTTAATAACTATCGCATACAAAGGCCAAACCAAGATGAGACCTAGCCGTCGAGTCGCATTCACTAAGACAAGCCAGATGGTCGTTGTAACCAACCTCTCCGTAGGTCCACACAAGCGCAATCTATGGTTCACCCAAGAGGAGATGGACTTGTTCAAGTCAAACGTGGCAGTCGACATCAACACGATTCGATCCTCCATCTCGAAGAACCGCATTCCGTCTGCCGATCACATCGTCGGCCTCGAGAAGGTCCTCGCCCCAGATCTCACTGCAGAATACACGACTCGACGGGAGAGGCTGAAAGAGGAAATACTCAACGAGGTTCGATGGCAACGTCGCATGGGGTGCACTGATTACGCCGAGAACGCGGAAAGATTGAGGAGAATATCTTCCAAGAATAGCGAATGGGCGAGGGCGCGAGCTCAAGCGGCGGCGAAGTTCCTGGAGAAAGATCAAGAGAAAGGGCGCATCGGACAGCACCTCAGGCCGAAGCATGGGCGAACTCATGACTGCGAACGGTTTGATGCCTCTACTTCATCTAATCATTTGCATTTGACGCTTCCCTCCTCCCTTCGAGCGAAGAAGCGATCTCGATCGATGTCTCCTTCTAGTATTGTGATGTACATAAGATAAAGTAAGCGCGAAGATTTTCAAGATGAGAAGACATCAGAAGTTCACGATTTTAACAATGAATTGAAAGAGTATGACAAGGCCGAAATGCGCATTCCTTCTGATGAAATCGTTTGACCCTCCGCCTATTATCAGTGGCGGGTTTTGCAAGGGCAGACGTTCCAGTTAAAGATGATTTTGTTGACACTCAAAAAACATTGTATGGCCATAACGACGTGAATTAATGTTCAAAATAATTATGATGTACTCTAGCTCATCGTTGCCATATCTTACAGGCTATGAAACATTTCAGTTGGGTTACACAAAGCTAAGCACAAGTATTAGAATCTCCGGTATTGTCAGTATCTTTTCCTTCACTATATTGGCTCCCAAAAAAATCACTGATCGAAGTGGAAAGGCGAGCATTCATTTCTAAATCCAACTCCTCTCGAAAAGCGCCAGCGTAACCTTCCACGAATCGACTTATAAAGCTTTTCACATGATACCTCTTGGACTTTTCTTCCATCTCTCGTAATATGGCGTCTTCTTGTATCGTTGCTTTTGAGTTTCTTTTCCAATCGCTGTATACAAACTTTTCCCTCCGGAGACTGCGTTTGACCAAGGTCTTTGCCGCCGCAGCTTTTTAGATCTTGAGCTTTGGAAGGGTGAACGCCGGGTAATGATTACCCAAATATCTTCCTGGCCGTAGGAACGCACTGAATTGTAGACGGAACAAGGCCAAAAATCATAACCTCAGAATCAACGAAGGAATATACAGGCAAACCCAGACGCTGTCACATCTCGCATCCGATCTTGCCTCAATGCGCAGTTTCCCATTCTTAATATATACGTACTTGATCCGATCGTCCTCGCCCAGGTTGAATCCATCCATGTTATTATTCTTCTGCTGAGGGAGGACCGAAAGGGATGCATGCGTACAATGGTTGGAGAAGTCGGCATCGTGTGTAGATATCAAAACCACTTTCTCAATTCGTCTCTAATAATGCTGATAAGATCATGATGATAACGGCGCGCCCGCTGACGTTCTACCGAGGCCACGTAGTCCGAAACATTCCACGCGGTGGGATGCCAGTGCGGGTACGACGATCGACCTCGAACTGCGTCGTTCGTCGTTCGTCGATCGTCGCGATGCGTCCTCCACCGCGGTATGACCGATGTTCGTCATATCGTCGCCCGGTCGTCGGTAAGTACGCTCATCGGATCTCCGCGAGTATGGCGACGCACCGCTCGTAAGTGCGACGACGACGCGTCCAGGAACAAAAGGATCGCGTTCGCCCTCGTTCCCCCACTCCTCCCTCGTCGCTTCCCCTTCTCCACGTGTTTTGTCAGATGTGTGTGCATATCTTCGACTGCATGCGGCGGGGCGAGGTTACATCCTCTCCCTCCTGGGGGGGGGGGGGGGGGGGGGGGGGGCGACCATT
>JALLAZ010000119.1:0-22651 GCA_036939755.1 Stephanodiscus triporus
AGTCCGTGTGATTGGGTACACAAAAGTGTACCCAAAGCCCGAAGATAATACCTTAACCCGGGTTTAGGTACACTCTACGCGTGTCTCCAGTATGCTCGGGTACACTTTTTAGTACCTAAACCCGCTGGTATGTCATACTTTCGGTGTCACTCGCTTAGCGTGGCCGCTAGATAAATTGTTGGTATAAACATACTTTTGGGTTTAGGTACTCGAAAGTGTACCCTAGAAATTCCTACGTAGGTAGAACGTGCACCGTGACTATTTCTAGGGTGGCGGGAAGTCCGTGATTAGAGGTAGTACGATAGGGTAAGTACCATACGATACGACTCTTTATTTTAGACTGCGAGGAAACATTCTCGCCAAACACAAAAAATATCTCATCTCAACACCTCGCCGGCCGCTTAGACCTCGACGCCACCGTCCTCCTCGCTGCCTCGGCGAGGGAGATGGTCGGCGTCCCGTCGCCCCCGCGAGCCCGAGATCGCCATCCCGGCTGGGCCGCCGCCGCCGCATGGGATGACCATCGGACGTGACAACGACGGAAGGCAGCGCGACCGCGCCACGAGATCGACGCGCGACGACCACAATGACGACGACCGCGCGCTAGACCTCATCGCTGTCAGAGGAGGGCGAAATTGGATCGTCGTGCTGCCGCGAGGGACGGGACGATTGGACGACGATGACGACGACCCATCGTTATCGGGCCCACGCGCGTTCGTGAGTCGCCACCGGCGCGGGGGGGACGATGGGATCGTCTTCGTCGGGCTTGTACGAAGAGGACGTGACGGGCAACCTCGATGCCAACAATGACGACAGCGATTGTCGACGATAAAATATAACGACGAAACGACGTATCTGTCAAACGTCAACCGCCGCCCCCCAGGGAGGACGACGTCGACAACAACGGGGAGTTTCTTTATCGTCCTCCGGAACTGCTCCCCTGGAGGCAAATGCACGTGTTGTGGGTCGGCGATCGGATATTTATGGCAAGGGCGCGAGCGCGCGACGACGACGACATCGACAGCGGGGGGGAGGAGGAGGACGACGATGACGACAACGATGACAATGCGGTGGGCCAGTGGACAACAGGGGAGGGGGGTACGGCGGTCGCGGTGGACAATACGACGACATCGTTGACGTCGCCGTCGCCTGCGTGGCGGGCGCTGAGAATGTGCCGCCGTTGCTAGGAGGAGGAGGCGGCCGCACGGGCCATGGCAACGATGGCGCCACCACCCTCGTCGTTCTTGTCGTACTCGTACTCGTCATACTTTGTTGTTGTTCTTTGTATTTACTATGATAAAAAATAAGTCTACGTTAGATAATACATTAGTTCACGTTATGCCATAATTAGTTTTGTTATAATGATAATATGTTACATCTTCACTAGCCGACGGAATAGGAAAATACCATGGTCCAAGCCAAACAGACTTGCAAATTTGGTGAGTCTCAACGGCACTCGAGATTTGAGATGGTTTCTTGCCTGCGTAGGAATGCGTTAGATCTCCTCAGTATGGACCCTACGGGATCATGTGACCACACATGTAGATGTAGTCCATGTGATTGGGTACATAAAAGTGTACCCAAACCTCAAAGATAATACCATCCTCTCTACGATAACCATTATCAAGAGGGCGGAAAGATAAAGCCACCAAACAAACTGGGTCTCCATGACAAAACGAATCATGTCCAGGATGTTGGACAACCGCCCCAAAGCAACCATTAAATCCACAGCTACCTACACAGCACCTCTTCTTCTCATCAGGACATAAATAGGGTAAAAAAGTTAAGTTCTCCTCTCTACCACTAGCCCTCTTGCCCTTATTGATCCTATCTTTCAATAGCTTGGATTTGATTGATGTCAGGCATTCTTTTCAAATTCCTAGTATGCCTAACATTTTCACTGGGAAATTTTGTTGAAGTCCAACTTGAAGAATCTCTCTCTCTACTCGAGAAGAATGGTATTGCCTTGAGTGAGCTTGGAGGTAGGTCAACTCTCAAAATAGGAAAAGTCTGTCATGGGGATCCAGGGTGGAGAACAACATCCCAGCAAGAATTTTGGTAGCCTAATTGGTCGCAATTTCTCACTGGTATGCTGTCTACCTAGGCTTCTGGTGACTGAACCAATGAACGGAAGACGTAGATAGTACTTAGTATTTACAGAGAATAAGGGCGAAAAATAAAAAAGAGGCTCGGGGGTCTCGTGATCATTCTCTTCGCCAAATCTCTATTCCACAGCCCTTCGGTTGACCCCCAAAGTTCAGAAACAAAAAATTAATTTCTCATTCGCACACTTGTTTTCTGGTAGCTTTGTCAGTTTTGGGGGGGATGTTCCCTCCCCCCCCTCTAAGAGATTCCCTTTATCGGACGATAGGGAAATGGTTCAGTAGTGCTCGGTAAATGTAATTTATCCCTCGAGCGCGGCGGCTCCCGAGACGATCTCCAAAATCTCTGCCGTGACGGCCGCCTGACGCGCCCTGTTGTACTCCTGACTCAGGCGCTTGGCCAGTGCGCCGGCGTTGTCGCTCGCGCTCTGCATGCTCTGCATGCGCGCGGCCAGCTCGGAAGCGACCGACTCCTGGAGGGTCCTAAGGATCTGCCCGTTCAGGTACAGGGGCAGGATGGAATTGACGATCTGGAGGGGATCCTGCTCGAAGATCATGTCGTTGGGGAAATCCTGCGGCTCGGCGACCCCGACCTCCTTCCGCTCGACGCTGAAGTCGCCGCCGGACGAGGTGAGTTGGAAGACCTCGTCGCCCTGCTGGGAGATCTCGGAGGCGGAGAAGGGCACGAGGGTGCGAACGGAGGGGGTGGAGGCGATGAGGGACACGAACTTGGTGTAAAGGAGCTCGACGGCGTCGGTCTCCCCCGACAGGAAGGAGTTGATGATCTCCTCGCTGATGGCCAGGGCCTGCTTGGAGTTGGGGTTCTGGCCGCACTCGAAGATCTTGCGGATGGGGTAATCCCTGCGCTTGAAGTACGTCGATCCCTTCTTCCCGATGAGGATCATGTCGGAGTCGACCCCGGCCTCCTTGAGTGTCTTCATCCTCGCCTCGGCCTTCTTGATGATGAAGGAGTTGTACCCCCCGCAAAGTCCCCTGTCGCCGGTGATGACCACGAGCGTGACCTTGTTCACCTCGCGCTGGGTCAGCAGGGGCAGGTCGGCCGCCTCCCCCCCGAGGCGGTTGATGAGGCCGCCGAAGACCGACTGGAGGGTCTCGGAGAACGGGCGTGTGGCGAGGACGGAATCCTGCGCGCGCCTGACCTTCGCGGCGGCGACGAGCTTCATGGCGGACGTGATCTTCTTGGTGTTGTTCACGGTCTTGATGCGATCGCGGATGGCGTTGGCCTTGCCGTCCATGACGATGGTCGCGCGGCGCGTCCTGTGGGCGACGCTCCCGGTGGATCCTGCGGCGAAGGCGTCGTCGAACGCGCCGGGACGGGCGACGCCGGTGAGCGCGCCCGGGCTGGTGGTGAAGGCGCTGGCGGTGGCAAGCGCCGCGGCGGCGACACAGAGGAATTTCATGGCTATTTTATCGGGTGATATGATTAATAGGCGTCGGATTAATCCGGTGGGGCAGCGGGCTTGTGGACGACGGCCTGTGTACATACGATAGTTACCCTGGGAGAGGAGCGAGCGAGGAAGAAGATGGGGCGAAGTTGTTGATGGACGAGGAAAGCAAGGCGAATAACACGCACGAGGTCTGTTCGTGGTAGTAGGTTACTTGAACTTTCACAACGAAATCCCTCTCTTTCGTGCTTGCTGTACTGAGTGTGACGTACGCGTAGCCTTCAGTGTCTTACTGCGGACAATGGCGGAATCATTATGCTTTCTGTGCAAAAGCTGTAAGAAGCTAGTCACATACTCAAGGCGAAGCCGTACTTCGTGGTATCGCTGAATTTGCGTGGCGATCATCCCGATTAAGAAACACTCTACGATAAAATCGCATTTTCATTATTTTTTCCGACGATCCCAACCATGCTCAAATCCCTGGCCGGCCGGCACGGCACCCTCCTCCGCCGCGGGGGCGTCAAAGCCTCCACCGAGCGATCATTCGCCGACTCTGCTTACTCCGTGTCCCTCGTCAAGACCTCGCTCTATAACCTCCACAGGGATCTCGGGGGCGACATGGTCCCGTTCGCGGGATACGAGCTCCCGGTCCTCTACAAGTCCGGGGACAACTCCGGCGTGATGAAGGAGCACCTGTGGTGTCGATCCGATGGGAGGGCGTCGCTCTTCGACGTGTCGCACATGGGACAGATCAAGTGGCACGGGAAGGACCGGGCGGCGTTCCTCGAGACGGTCGTCGTGGGCGACATCGCGGGCCTCGACGTGGGCTCGGGATGCCTTTCCCTCGTGACGAACGAGAACGGCGGGATAATCGACGACACTGTCATAACGAACGCGGGCGACTACGTCTACATGGTCGTGAACGGCGCGACGAAATTCTGCGACATGAAGCACTTTCGGGAGAGGATGGCGTTGTTCGACGGGGACGTTTCGATGGAGTATCTCGGGGACGAGGTGCAGCTGCTGGCGATACAGGGACCCGGCGCGGCCGAGGCCGTGGGGAGGTTACTCCCGAGCTGGTTCGACCTATCGAAGATGGCGTTCATGAGGGGGACGGAAACGACGTTGGACGGTGTCGGCGGATGTCGCGTGACGAGGTGAGAGCGAGTTTCTCGCATCCGTCATCCGTCTCCTCCTTCAGTTAAAAAAAAAAAATCTGCCCCGCGCGGTCTTTGTTTTGCCTCTCCTTGGATATTGTTGATGAGATTTTTCCTCGAATTTCGCTCCGTGTCATTCATCTATGTTCGTCGTTTCATTTTTCGTGAATGCATTCGCCCAGATGCGGCTACACGGGCGAGGACGGCTTCGAGTTAGCGATGCCGGCCGAGCACGCCGAGTCAATCGCGTCGAAACTGCTGTCTGACCCGACCGTCAACCCCGCCGGACTCGGCGCGCGGGACTCCCTGCGGCTGGAGGCCGGCCTGTGCCTGTACGGGCACGACATCGACGGCACGATCAACCCGATCGAGGCGGCGCTCGCCTGGACCATGGGAGGGCCGAAGTCGCGCCGTCGCGCGGAGGGGGGATTCCTCGGGGCGGAAAGCATCCTCAAGCCGGACGGAGGCCTGGTGAAGGCGGCGAGGAAGCGGGTGGGCATCATGGGCATGAAGGCGCCGGCGCGGGAGGGCGCGGAAATATACGACGCTGCTGGGCAGAACCTGATTGGGAAGGTGACCAGCGGAACGTTTAGTCCGTGTTTGAAAGCTCCGATCGCCATGGGGTACGTGGAAACGCCTTCGTCGAAAAAGGGGACGGAGATCAATATCAAAATACGAGGGAAGATGCAAAAGGCCGAAATCACACCGATGCCCTTCGTAGAAAGTCGCTATTACCGCGTGCCTGTATGAGCCGGGATACGATGTTATGGAACTTTTAAAGTAAGTAATACTTTATTGGATGCAAACAAAACTGCGATTGAATCCATTTATCATATGGTTGCTTCGAACCAAAGACTTGCCCTGTGTAGGGTGGGGCGAGTTGCCTCATCTACCATGAATCTCCCAAGGATTCCATCGATTGTTTTACAGCTCGCCACGTCGGTAGACTTCGTCTCACCTGGTTGTTGTAGGTAGTGCTGCCCGCTGGTGTCGACCGGCCTGCCAAGGAGCTTTCGACGTATGCGGCCTCCTCCTGATTAGATCGTGTCCGGATTTTTGATGGAAGGTGTTGAAGAGAGGGCCCATTGCGACGGATGTCTAGTGCGGCCAAGGCCTGTCACCATTCGGGGCGATCGACGTTGACTACTGCCCGATCGATCTTCTCGCGTTCATCGCCGCGATCACCTGCTTGTTCCTGACGTTGTTCCATTCGGGCTGACGATGACCAAGGCAGCTAACGACGCCCATCGCCTCGACAAATTTCTTCGCGAGGTCCGGCTGTACCTTTGTCCACGTCCCGATCTTGACCATTTCCAGCCTCGACGCATATTCGGGATCGTTGAACAAATTCGTGTGACCCCGAACACATCCGTAATCCCAATTTGTCCCGTTGAGCTTCTCGGGTTAATTTGCCTATCGAGTGGTACTCGAGGGTGGCCAATATCGCTGCCTCCCGATGTCGCTGAGACCGCCTAAAGTGTTTTGGTTTTAGGATGGTCCACCGTATCATAAATATGGGTTGGTAGTTCTGTCCTTGACATTCCAATTACGTATCTTTGCCTTCTCAATTGCAATCTCCTTCTTCTTCCGATTGATCTCCTTCTTCTTCCGTTGGTGATCTGATGCCATTGTTGGTCGAAATGTCTGTGCATGGCCAATTAAGAAAAGATGGTTAGTCCATTCGATAAGTTGGTGCTCAGGGCACTGATGAAGAGAAGCAGCATTGTCCTTACGTAGGCAGTTTTGGACGGCCTTGAATCGGCATTAGCCATGGGAGGTTTACGACCAATGCACGTCACCTCTGACTCAGGTATACACTTCTTCACACTGTTGGGTGAGCTGGCGGAACTCCTGCTTTGATCGTTCATTATCGCATCAAGGATCTGTTGCTCGTGTTCTCTATTCTCACTGTCACCCCGCATCGAGGGTGGCCGCATAGCGTCGTTTCTCAAGGATAACTGGCCATTTGTTTTGTTAAGCTCAAATTTCAGCTCGTTCGAAATCTTCGCAAGTTTCTCATTCTCCGCTAGCAATGCCTCAATCTCATCGGTCGCCTCCTCCAGCTTCCGTATCACCTCTTTTTCTCGACTAGTGGGGTCATCGTAATCGTTGCTTCCCGAGCTTACGTTGCACATCCTGTGCAATCTGTGATTTTCTTCTCTTAACTCGTCGGTGACCCTATGCAGTTCACGGTACTTCGGCCGCAGGAATGCGACTTCATCGTCTACGAATCCGTGGCCGTCGATGGGATCTTTCGTCTTCAATAGCAGATCCAAGTATGATCGACACTGAAACAGCTGCTGTTCGAGAGCCAAATCTGACAGCATCAATGATTTGCCAAGACCCTCTGGGTCCTTGGTTTCACCGGCAGTCTCCATTTCTTTGCGCATCATGGATAATATTGTCTTCAGGCTATTGTTCTCTTGTATAAGACCCTCGAGACTATCGCCCCCAGAATGATCTTTATTTTTATGCTGATGATGCACATGTCCTCCTTTCTTTATGTTCATCAGCTCGCTTTCTAGAAGAAAATTTTTTGACCGTAAAGTGTTACATTCATTGGAGAGTCTATCAATCATATTGGCGTTGTCGCCGTTACTGCCATGGAGATGCACAACCACTGGTTCGGATCGTGATTTTGGCCCGTTTTTCTCAATAGCCTCGGCGAGTAACCTGCTGCTCTGTTTCATCCCATTTTCGATAAGTCTTGCATACTCTCGTCGCTCTTGTTCGAGAGAATTGATTTGTGCAATAACGGCGTTGTGCTTTCTCTCTAGGTCGTGGTTTTCCTGTCGCAACTCACGGACATGATCAGTTATCTGTTGATTGTTCCGTACAAGTTCCTCGATTCTCTTATTCAGCCCTTCAGAGACCAAAGTAAGTTCCTTGTTTTCCTCTTTTACGTCCTCCAGCTGGCGATCTAGAAGCTGCTTGCACGCTGACAGCTCGCCAACGCGACTCTCGTATCTTTGCTTCTCGCAGTCAAAACTGTTCGTCTTCTCCCTCTGTTTTCTGTGTTTACTCTGCAATGCCTTGTATTCCGCCTTTGACTGAGACAGCTCATTTCTCAACAAGTCATTTTCAGACTCCATCTGGTGACGAGCCTTCTTCATTTGATCATGATCTCTCGCCAGATTCCTTGCCTCCTCTATGATCTCTGACATTTCTTCATCATTGCGTTTGCATCTATCCGAAGAAGCGTTTTCCATTTCCTTCAAATCTCGGTTGGTTTTCTCTAGGAGGACTTCTTTCTCGCTCAACAGCTTTTGCAATACAACCCTCTCCTCTAGCAGCATGGACATTTGTTCATCCCTTGCTGTACACTCAGCATCTGCAATGGCGAGACTATGTGCTATCCTTGCATCAGCGGCCACGCCAAACTTTGTGCATGCTTCATTCCAAATTTCTCCGGCGACTTCCTCCATCTTTTGGCGCATCTCTCCCACCATTCGTAGATGCCCTTCTTCAATATCATGAATTCGACGTGTCATACTTTCTTCGATGCCTTTCATAGCAATGTCCTTTTCTTGGACGATAGCCCCGTGTTGTGAGGTAAGCCTGCCGTGCTGGCTTTCGAGCTCCGAAGACAGTACTGCCTGGAATTCTCCACGGAGGCACACTTCTCTTGCTGTCCACTCCTCCTCGATTTTCGAGCGTGCGGCTACGAATATCTCATCTTCTTGTTGCCGAAGTTTTTCATTCATTTCCATTTTTGCACGTTCAATGCTGGCCGAAGCATCAGATTCAGCCTGTTGAATTGCGGCTTTAATAACAAGCCCGCTCTCCAGACGTGTGCGTTCAATCTCCAGCTCCAGCGATTCCAGCACCTCCAGCATGTGTCCTTTAACCTCATCCTCTTTCTGACGAGCGGCGTCGGCTGCAGCCTGGCGGAATCGAGCCAGCTCGGATTCTTTTTCAGATATGATCTGAGATAGCGATGAGGACATTGTCATAAATAACTCAACACTAAGCACTCCACAAGCAGGTTCAGGTCTCCGTAAAAAAATATTGTCTTTTTTCAACTACGTTATTTTTTGCGCGAGGGTGCGCGCACGCCATGCTGATCGGCTGTCTTGGCTTTGCCCTTCGAACCGATGAGGGCCAGCAAGCCACCTCACGTTTTGAACGTCTACCCGACAGAGACAGCAAGCCACCTCACTTAACGCTTTGAACGTGTCTCCCCAGCCGCATATTCTGCTACTGCGTCTCATCTTCTATGACGTCTCATCATCCAGTAGTGCCGGCTCCTCAACAACAGGAAACCAAACGCCAAGAGATCTTTGCTACCCAAGTGAAGGGATTTACTCCTACACAAGAAAACCCGGACCGCAATCACATACTATTTTAATGATGTAGAAGGCCGCACATGCTCCAAATTGACACCATTTCAAGAGGTACGCAACACTTCATAGCACGGTCTGGGGCTTGATGCAACAGCAAAATTATAAGAACTTCCTCTTGTCGAACGCCAGATCCCGCTCAATCGAATCGCCCTCGGGACAGTCCCCCTTCAGTGGAAGAAACAAGAATCATAAGAATAAAAGAGTTTATATTGAATCTGTCATCGACGGCATAATCAACTGCTGGTCTTCGTAGCTGCCTTGCAGCAAATATGTATAAGGAATCTTGAATCGAGTGAATGTTACAATCATATTCCACCACAACGTGGTGTTAATACCGCAACCCTCCCGGAATTTGGGATGAATGATTCTATCTATACCAACTGCTTCAATACCTCTGACTTCATCACCTAGTATTTTGGCAGCCTTGCCGTCAACTGAATTAGTGACGAGGCTTCGTATCTCGCGGAGTAAAACCCAAGGTGAAAGATAGTCACAGTAGAGAGGTGTACCCTCTCCTTGAGATCCTTCAAATGATTCTAAGTTGCACGAAACTGAAAATTTTGGGACGAATCTGTGTCTACATGACGGGCACATAGTCGTGTAATCCTCCACTTGGCAGGGTTTCCATCCTGAAATAACACTGTCCTGATCTAGTACGAATGAGCACTTAGGGCACGGTTCACTGTCAGTGTCAATTTTTATCTCAGGATAAAGATCCTCGAGGATGCAGTGGCTGAGCGTCAAATGAGTCGCGATAGCATCAGTCACACGCAAGCTGTCCTTCTTTGTAAAATTATGATTGGAAAGTCGTCTCATTTGTTTCTCTTTCGCGGTCTTGAAGGCGCGTCTATTCGCAGCGATTGTTGATGCCATCGCGTTCTGAAACCCAGTCAGAAGTTTGGAGCTGCCTGTCTTCATGGATTTCAGTGAACGCTCAGCGTCCAATTGAAATCGGACCGCGGAGTGGGCCCATTTCATCGGGTTTGAAGCATCCCGCGAAGAATTGAGGGCGGAGGAAGTAGCAGATGGATGTGACATGATCGTTGAAACTTCAGAAGAGGTGTCCATCTCTTTGCTTAGAGTAGGCATCTCGTTAATGTCAGCATTGCTGAAAGCCTTTATATACGAATAATAGACTTCGGGGTCAAGTGACAAACCATCTTGTGTCATCATTTCCATCAGTTGCTGAGCCCTATGCGCGATGCCGCATCGTCCGCAAGCTTCAATCAATGTCTTGTATGTGATGGACTCGGTTGGTAGCCTCCTCTTCCGCATCATTATTAATGTGTTGTAACCTAAGTCGATCTGGGCTTTGGCAATTGCACGTGCTTTCTCGATCACAGCTGACAGCTCTTCTTGATCAGGACTTCCACACAATTGCTCTGGCTCGTCAGCTTCACTTGTTGGTCTCGCCCATGGATTGCCAATAAACGATGGAGGATCTAGAAATTTCCTTACATTTGTGCAAAGGTCCATGCAGTCCGGATTCCAAAGTTCATTCACATGGCTATCGTCGTGTACAGTTTCCCCTGTCTCTGAGAGGTCAGGCGCCATTGGTGGATGAAATGTGGAGTGCAGTGAATGAAAGTTTTCTCCAGCCATCCACGGTGGGTTCACTTTCGGATTCCACGGACCTTCTGAGTTTGAAGAGTCAATGGATACAACATCTGGGCTTTGGTCGAGCATATTTCCGGCCAGAGTCGTATTTTGTTGAACTAAAAGGGACCATTCTTTGCCAATGGTATACGAGAAAGTTGTAAAAAACAACACGAAGGCGGTCGCTTCGGGGGATGGATTGTTACTTCCAGCCAGTCTTCGATTCGCCGTAGAGGTTCCGTGCTCGGCACTAAGCATTGCGGTCAACGCCGATCTTCGATCAAATTCAGCAGTGATGATTTTTGGGATTGGTCTGGGCGTGCCGTAGAGAGACTCGTCAAATGATTCCGGCCACGTTGGGTAAGAGTAAGTACCTTTCTTCATATTGTATGTGACATCAAACCTTGACCGAGGAGGCAAATTCGCCCGGTTAGGCGGAATCGCATCGATTTGTTTCAAGTTTCGGTGGGCATTAGCGCTGTGGAGGAATGGCGTTCGAATTTTCTTCAGGTTAAGCTTGCTCCTATTTCGCTTTGCGTCGATGCTTTGGTCGAAGAAGGTTACATCCGGAGCTTTACCTGCATTGTACATGCGCCGCGTTACGAAGTCGTCGAACTGCTGTGTGCCAATCAGCTCCTCCAGAAAAGGCTGGAAGTCTGGCAACTGAGAGTTTACAAAGTCGACAGCGCGGAATCGTCCGCCATGTACTGATCCAGGGTCACGCCAAGATGATTGCTGATTTGTTGGCACTGATGGCATGAATTTGCGGTAATCCTTCAACATTGATACATAGAATCGAAGAAATGCTTCTTGCACAGCATCCCAACGACTTTGCCCAGCATCCATACCAGTCACGCCGCCAGAGTAGGTTAGACTCATGGAGTCGGGAGCAAGGGCTCGTGGAAAGGCTTCATCCATCGCACAGATTTTTTCATCCCACATTGCATCAGCAGTGCCGAGCAATTTATCCAAAAGATTCTCATCGCCACTAAGGCGAGCTTGTTCTACTTCGGATGTCTTCAAACCCCTGGCTTTCCAAAACACATCGCCCGCATGCTTTTCTAATGCCTCTTCGAGTTTCTCTTTCCGCCGTTGAGGGATTAGCGGCAAATCAGGCGTGCGGTCCCCCATGGTGATAACGTTTCTATCTAAATCTACGACAACGGTTTCATCAGAAATGTCGCCGACTGCGTACGAGAAGCTCTCCCGGCTTATTCCACAAAGGTAGGGCATTGGAGCATCAAGCATTGGAGTCAAAAAGCGTGGTAGACTGAATAAATTTGAGATTCGGTACATCATTATCAAAGTTAGTATGAAAAAGCAGAATGAGTGTTGCAAAAACCTGTAGAAACAAACATGCTCACCAAGGGATGTAAAGATGGGACCATCGCAATGGAAAAAGCATTGAGCACAAAATCTCGGCACAGACTGTCAACAGGCTCAGCTGACTAGATACAAGCAATACCTTCCTCTCGCATGCTAGAGTGTACCACACAAATAAAACATTGCCGATGTCCAAACATTCAAAAAGCATACCATAAGGCAAGCTCACATACGGTATGGGTTGATCTGCAGGAGGTGCCCAAAAGCCAATGTTGGAATTTAGAATTGACATGTTCACCCGGAATGACCCTGGTGGGGGGGCTGGAACCTCTGAACAAATATTGAGAATATAACGCTCTAGTGGCGCAGTCATTGTGTTCGTTGTGGTTGCCAACCTGTATAGTTGAGTGAGATACGTCCGAAAGGCGCTTAGATATGGCCACGTTGAAAGTAAGCACAACACTCGTGGTGCGTAATATTTTTGGCTTTCGGAACGGCGACTCAACCGCAAGGCTTCTGGAGAGCCATTGACCGAGCACTCAACGTAACCACGTTCCTCTCCTTCTTTCGGTGAGGTAGTCAAATCATTCTTCTCGCCACTCACAATTTCTATTTCAGAATGCGGTGTGAGTTCTTCATGTACTGTAAGGCAAGTTCCATACATCTTTCCGCCTCTTGAGTCTGTCAACACGAAGTAATGGATAGTGGGCATCTTATATTCACGCAACGGCACAATAGCGTCTCCTTGAGGATAGCAAAACTTTGGTAACATCGGATTCAAAGGCTGATCAGGGTGATCCACTGGCGGATACTGCGCTGTGATCACTGGCTCTAATGTGCAATCGGTAGAGCTATCATTGTACTGTTGGTTACAATCATCATGGCCAATTCGTATATTTTCTGATACACCTTCCGACGCGATCTTTCTCTCGGGCAGAGGCGTGATTCGCGGTGTTACAGGTCTCTCTGATATTGACGACAATGATAGATCCGGTGGTGGCGGCGGAGATGTTGGGGAGACGTAGCCAGTAGAAGTCCTGTGCGCCGATGGTCGAAACGTCGATCCTTCCACGTTGTCAAATGCCGGGCGCTCAGTATTTCTGGATGTGCCACCATCATGTGAGAACGAAGAATCCGCTGAAGAACAGGATTGGTCGTCCTCATTATGTTGCTCCTGGTTCCCTCTCTCCTCTTTGGATGAAGTACGTGTCATGGTCTTCAATTTCGACAGAGTTCTATCCAAGTCTATGCTCTCCAACGTCTTCTCCAAGCTCTTGAATCCTGACGGCATATTCATTGTCGTGGACTTTATGGCAGCACTGCCACTGCCCTCGGTAAGAAATCTACCTAAATGAGCCCTTCTTACGTCCATCCGTGCCGCCACTTGCGACGAGTGATAACGCTTGAGAGGAGTTTTTCGTATACTTTCCCCGTCATTGGTTAGTCTCAGTAACTTTTCGCTCTCATTTGTTTTCCTAACTTTTGGCACACTTGATACGACAACGAAATATTCGACCAATCTTCTGCTCATCTCCTTCGAACCATGTTCTTCAAAGGAAAATTTTGATTCGTCTCTGCTTCCGCCGATGTCACTTTTAGTCCCTTTCTTCTGTTGATTTACATCTGCGACGCCGGCACTTTCGATGACATTCCCAGACCGAGGTGTGCATTGTGTATAGAATAAGTCACTACCCGACGATGGCGATGCTACAACTTTCTCTTGCATGATTACAGGCGCGTTGTCTCTACCCGCGATTGCTGCGTCGATGAGGACGGCTGCGGGAGCACCACTGTTGTTGCCGTCGTACACAACTTCGATTTCGAGAACTTGGTCAACGTCGAAAATTGCCATATCCCATCCCGGGCCAAATGAGTTGATTCAAGATCAGAATGCTACTATGTGGTGGACACCGCGTCCCTCGGCTGCTGCGCCATGGTTGTAGGGTCGTGGAGTGGCAAAAAACGACGGCATTGGGTAATTTTTGGCTTCGTATGGGAGAGTCTCTATGGTATGTATGGTACCAAAGGTGTATGGTATCCCCGGTAGAGTACGATAGTACATACGAGAGTAGGAGTAGAGTAAGAGGATATTAGAAACATTAGAAATTTTGAGTCTTGCCGGCTTTTTGTCTGCGATATATTGTTCGCCTCTCCCAAAATCCGCACGATGGCTCAAAGTAGGCGGCCATCCTTGTCCTCTGCGCTAGAGCAGAAGCACGAGGAGGTCGAATCGTGTATCTTTTATGGGTTTGCCTTCGACGAATAATATTGTACCGTTGCGATGAGTCTTTGGGGTCATACATCACAAAAACCATTCCGCGCTAGTCCTCCACAAGGAGGACGCGGAGCAGCATCGGGGGGGGTGGAGACGCATTCCTTCTTCGAATCCTCGGGGGAGGTAGTGGCATACGATTCCTTCGTCGACATTGACGGATTCCCCGTATCGGCTTCGTCGCCTTCGTCGCGTTCCAATGTTGGTGAAACTGGCTGGATGGGTGGCGTCAACAATAGATCTTCATCCAGCATCAAAAGCGATAATTGTAGAATATCCATGGGTCTGGTGGCAGAGGCCCAGATGGTGGATTGGCCGGTAGAAGATGAGCCTTCGGTGTCTCCGATAATTCGCAAGATGGCGCATTCTCCTCCTCCTTCTCAGGCTCCCACCGCGAGGGATCAGCAGATATTTCGCCGCGCTTCAGCTTCGGGTTCGGTGAGCACGCCTTCGTACAGCGGCAGCAGGGGTAGCGGTAGCGTTGGTCACAGTGGCGGCGAGGAGAAGCGATCGCCCAACAGTGTCAGGGGGGGGGGGGGTATGTTTGAGTCGTTCGATGCAATAGCGAGCAATAACAGCGCTATCCGCTCACGCGATTTGGGGAGTGGTGGCAGCGGAAAGAGTAAACAAAGTGCGTCCATTCTGGATAACATTGCCGAGGATGCTGCTATTCGGTCGGCATCAGATCCTGCTTCTTCTTGTAAGCCACGCAGCGACGTTGTGAACAATAATCGACGGGATGTCCCGGGTGTAAACAATAAACGAAGGGATGTCCCAAGTGACCATCAACACGTTATTCGCAATCAATGCAATGCGTCTAAGTCTTTCGGAAATAATTCGCCTTCTCTGGGAACCAACAAGCCATCTGAGAATACTACGGTGGAATTTTCCCAGCATACGGGAGTTGTCAGTAAAATGGTGACTATGTTCTCTTCGAAAACTAAGCAGCAACAGCAACAACAAAACCCACCCAGTAATAAATGCGTTTCATCGCCGCCAAAGCCAAATGATGCGACAACTTACGCATTTCAACATACAAGCAAAACTGTTACAACTGGGGTGCAGTTCCACTCATCTGTAACTAAGCAATCGTCATCTCAAGCTGGCGCTCAGACGGCCTCTACTCTTCCCGTAATGGCCTCATACAATAATGCGATGGTACCAGCAATCTCTCCGGCACGATCCAACGCTCAATCCAGCGTTTCTGGTGATTCCTCTTCGTACATTCCAACCGGATGGCCCGGCACGGTCGATAAGCGCGGTAGGACGTACGCGATGCCACCGAGCTATAGTGAGAGCGAGGAAGGTTCTTATGCGTCTCCCCAACGACTTAGCAGGAGCATGGATACAGCGAACAATGCTCAACCACATTTAGGCCCCATAGTGCAAGCTTCGCCGAATGCAGACCAGTGGGGTTTTACAAAGGTGGAGTCGGGTGATGAAGATTGGCTGAAGGGCTCCGTGGTGGATGGCATGTCCATCTATGATGGTGATCAAAGTCACGATCGCTCAGATTTGGACGAGGTTTGCAATTATGAAAGAGATATCGAACCAATTAATCTTGATGCAGTGCCTCAGCGCTGTTTCGATAGTGAACAGAGGCTGTCGCTGGCAAATGTCTCTGAGACCAAGACTGCTGCTGATCGTCAATTAGAAGAATCCTTGGAAATGGCTAGTGATTCATTTCTGCACGCACACCACAACACATCAAGAGGAGGATCTCGCTCTTTCCATTCTCCACCAACCGCAAATTCAATGTCAGACAAAGAAGCAAAACTTCGAGGCATTGACTTGAGTGGGAGTGAGATGCGCGTTCGAGCCTCAGGTAAACGGCTGTTCAGTACAAAGGTTTATAATGATGAAGAAGTAGACTTTGACTGCTCAGACAAACTGCACAACAAATCTCTGCCAAAAAGGATGCAACAACCGAATGATCCGCAACCTCTATCGGAAGAGTTACTTCGAATTAAGGACAGTCATAGTGCACCTCCTAGAGAAGGAGGATCCCTCATGTTGAGAGGTTATCGCGGCTTCATTGACAAGACGAGGGATGTACCAAATCTCATGGACGATGTAGAATCGGAGGCAAGTCCATCGAGTATTTATACAAGGCAGCACGCAAGCGTGGGTCTGGCATTACCCGCCGCTCGAGGCATCACCAGCGGGCGTCGATCATTTCTAGTCTCTTTATCAAATAATGCGGATTCTGAGTCGGACGTTTTTGATGGTATACAAGAAGAGCCCATTGGTCCGGTAGAAACGAAGGCATTGAGCTTGAATTCTGAGGTTGCCCAGCAACAACAGCGACGTTTGCTCTGGAAAAATGAGAAAGTCTTGCAGCCGTTTGAGGGAGAAAATTTACCGTATTCCACCCAATTCAATCCATTTGCCGCTAATTGCGGGTCACAAGCATTAAGTTCTGGGTCAGATGTGGAA
Source organism: Stephanodiscus triporus (assembly GCA_036939755.1). NCBI lineage: Eukaryota > Bacillariophyta > Thalassiosirophyceae > Thalassiosirales > Thalassiosiraceae > Stephanodiscus > Stephanodiscus triporus. Next base: position 16,636 of record JALLAZ010000119.1, read on the forward strand.
TTCATGGACCCATCACTTAATATCTCTGCAGTCACTAGGGGCTCAGCTGCTTCCTTCCCTTATCATCTAGATGATATTGAGGTTACAGATGAAGAGTTTCTAAGTCTGCCAGACCTTTCCATGTATTACATTCAACCAGATATGGTTCGAAAAATGGTTAGGGCTTTTCGCAAGATATGCACAAGACAGTTGGAGATCAGTAATTCAGAGGAAACAATGCTCGCTGACTTTGAAAATCTAGTGGACACCAAAAAGGCGTTTGCTCTATTCGAAATGAGAAGTCGTATAATGGAAACGGATATTGATCGTGGTTTAGAGAGAAGGGGCGGGACGAATGTAGTAGATGACATTGTTCTGACACCATATTTTCAGGCAGCTGCACGAGTTCGAGATGCTGTAATTGTTAGCAAGGCGTGGAGGGATGGCGCAACGCCTAAGGATGTCATTACAGCTCATTTGCTCACACGTCGATCGGCCAGGGCGCACTTTGTCCGCAGACCAATACAGCGCATATGGCGTCCTGGAGTTCCGCTCGACAACCATCAGCCACAGTATTGGTTCGAAGAAGTAAAATGGCTCGACGACACCGACTTCATGTGCATGCGATGTCAATCGCTTGGAGCTGGCATGATGAAAGGATTTGAGATGTTCACCATAGGGGACTGTCAGAGCATGCTCTTGAAGATAACGAGTGACAACTGCATGGTAAGCACGGTCGCTTTGGCTGACTTGATTTGTTGGGATTTCAACCCCCCACCACATGTATGTTCCCTACGTTGATCTTGTTCCACAGGTGCTTCGCCGTGATCTGAGATCGGCTATGACGCGCCAAATAGAAGCTGAGGAACTGATGCAGGATGAAGTAGACTTAGATGGTGATGAAAACGTCGTTGCAGAAGCAGAGCAGCTTTATCGGGACGCAACATTAGATGTCAGAACCTTGTCGGTAAAACTTGTTCTCGCTGACAAAGCGTTTGCACTGGTAAGGAATCGAATGCAAAAATTGGTGGATACAATAGAGTCACTTCTTGTTCAAATTGGACATGTTGAGGAATCTGCTGATGGAGACACTTCCTCGATGATACAATCCGATGGCGAGGAATATGAAAGCGGCTCCAACACAAGCCAGGAGAGCCAGGATAGAAGAAGGCTTGTGGAGCGTGCAAAGCGAGCAGAGCTCTCAGCTGAGGTCGCTGTTAGAGAAGCGCGTTTAGCGAAAGAAGAGGCTGAAAAGATGAAATCTGATAAGCAGCGCGAAATAGACGATTTGAAGGTGCGTTGAATGTATGACATGTGTCTATAAAGAGTGAAACTTGTTTCGTTACTTAGTTGACCTAATTATCATTGTTCTTGTTGTAGAAAAAGCTTGCTGACATGGAGACAAAATCCCAGATATTGGCAAGCGAACACCAGCAATCTTACTTCAACCGAACACAAGGAAAGAGTTCACATTTTCTCGATGAGGCTAAGTCATATTTAGAGAGTACCTTTGACAAAGACCCTGGAGATATGGAAAGAAAACATAGACTGAAGCAACAATTTCGTGAACGGCGGACACTGTCAAAGCCGAAGGATAAAAACTTTCCAAGATCAATGAAAGCATTGCCTGCGGTCAGATAATGGCTTGGTTTGATTTTTCTGATGATAAAATGAAATGGCTCCCTGTGTCTTTTACTTGACTGCTTCATTATTGTATCAATGAGATTGCATACCACCGATAGTCGAAAAAGTTAAAACAATGCTTTTATTTTTGCTTTATGTATTTGGTATCCAATAGCTGATCAACCAGGCCAGGCATGCACCACAAAAACCCAGTGGAACTAATTTAAAGAAGCTTTTGTTCTTTGTCTGTCTCACTACTTCACACTTCTAAAGTAGGTCAATTATGTGTTAACTTGAAATTAAATGTTACAGTACCTTATGGTATGAAGAAAGGATGTAAATTGTGACATCATTTTTTCTTCTTTCCTTTTTCTTCCTCTATTTAATTATTTAGATTCCTCTCCCCCTTAATAACACCTTTGATGATTTCTCTCTTTGCTTTTTTTGTATTTGTTGTTAACCAATGCAATTGCATTCTAATACACCCATAAAATATTTTCTCCATTCTTATTACTCCTCCCTCCAACCTTCTTTCTCTTGTTAAATTCTCTCTGTCTGTCTCTCTCTCTCTCTCTCTCTCTCTCTCTCTCTCTCTCTCTCTCTCTCTCTCTCTCGCTTGCTCGCTCTTCACCCTCCTTTCCCCCCGGACGCGGAGCGAGGGGGGGCTTGGAAAGAAATCGAGGTGCGGAGGCTCCTCTCCTCTCTCTTTCGAGGTGGACGGATATGATTGCAGGTTTTTGTTTTCGTGGAAGGGAATGAACTTACGAACTATATAAAGATATGAAATGATAGGCGACGGCGAAAGTCATTGCAATGATGAATGGCTGATGATGATTGCCATATCTCCCGCCCAGGTTGCGTGGAAGGTAGATGATAAAAGGGGGATCGTGATAAGTGAAACCGGCGAGAAGTGGTTGGGAGAATGTATCGTATCGTTGAAAATGCGTCTTCTCTCTCTCTAACCTCTCTCCCAATGATCGATTCGCCCAAGGACGCAGATGCTGAAGTCCGTCAGTAGCCGTCACATCCACACGTTCATTGCCTTTCGCTGGTCCTCAACGATTTCGTGGATCCGAACTGAGTTCCTTGGAACGTCGACGAGCCTCTGAATAACAAGATTTCGCATGTTTGTGCATGGACCAACCATTTTCTCACGACAGTGCACGCACCGTCGCGCGCGGGCGCTTGCCAGAGCACGGATTTTCGTCTACTTCCGATGATAAAAAATACTTACTCTAGTCTTCTATCTCTGGGAAGCTTTTTCCACATCGTAAGGAATTCGTAGGCGAAATCGCGGGGGCGGTCCTTGTGCTTGCGCAGACAGAGCTAGCTAGCAAAAGAGCCGCCGGCCCGCCGGCCCTCTCGGCAATCGTCTCGGACCATGACCCCATCCTCCGACGCTGGATACGACGACGGCGACGGGGCCGATGGCAACCCCTACCTCGCGATGCGCGCGGCCAAGATCGCGCGCAACGAACGCTAAAGACGACGGGCCTCCTCCTCCTTCCCACCCATTCCTCCGGAGGGACGGCCGCCCCCGAGGCGTTGCGACCGCATATCATCATCAACGTCCCGCGGGAGGGGGGGGGGGAGTCAGTCGTCGTCGTCGTCGAGACGGCGACGATGACGGCGGCGGCGCGCGAGGACGTCGAGGCTCGGACGGCGGCGACTATGAGGAGGGGGCCTATGTCTTCCCGATCGTCGCCCGTCGTCGCCGTGCCCCCCGTTCCTACAACTACTCCTACTCCTACTCCTCCCGCGAAATTGGTCCGATCCGTTAGTCTCCTCGACGTCGACGTCCTGGTAACGATAATGCTCGGACGAATGGTCGATCGCGCCGGGAGGGAACACGTCGTGCATTCGTCCATCGAGCACGCGGCATCATGCGAATGCGATCGAGGACGGTCGTTACTCGAGGGGGGGGGGGGCAGTACGACGACTACGACTATCAGGCCATCCTTCAACAAGTACAGCGTCGTGCAGGAATGGGAAGAACGTCGCGTACCTTTGGGTCAACCTCGGATCGCACGACGCGCCGATCAACGATTTCTTGGACGATGCCAGATCGATGACGTGGTACGGAGGATCGCGCATGCACGACGATTCGCCCGCGATACGCGAATTGCTACGTCGCGGGAGGAGGAGGAGGAGGAGGACGAGGACGATGATGATGTCGACGGCGGCGGTGGAGGAGGAGGAGGAGGAAGAGGAGGCGGACGGAGGAGGCGGTTACTCCTCCTCCGACGTCGTCCTGTGGTGCCGACGATACCGACCGGAGACGAAAGCATTTTCGCCGTACGTTTGCTTCGGCAGGGTCGGATATCGATCGCACGAGCCAGGATCTCGACCCCTCGCGTTCGTTTGGGATCTGCTGGATTACGGATTTTTGTCGGATGCGACCGTGAGGGAAACGTTTGAACTATTTACCAATCGGGGGGGGATTTTAGGACGGTAAAAACAACGCGACGCTCTCTCGCTCAGACATATTCTTGGATTAAATGAAAACGGAAAACAATTTAACGAAGAAATATTATACCACGACAAAGGGGGTAGAGTTAATTGCTACAAAATTTTTTATCTCTGCATTGTAGGAGTAGAGATTAGGAGGAACTGCCGCCTCCGCCGAGGGAACCGCTACCGTAATAGCTTCCCCCACTCCCATAGGAGGAGCTGCCGCCGCTCCCGTAGGAACTGCCACCGCCACTCCCGCCAAGGGAGCTGCTCCCGTAGGCCGAGCCCTCGCCACCCCCATAGGAGGTGCCGCCGCCGCCGCTCCCGTAAGAGGAACTCCCGCCGCCAGCGCCGCTGCCCCCAGGCCGCGAGTGCGACCCGTACGATGAAGACGAGTCAATGCCGTCAATGCCCGCGGTCCTCGATAAGTCGATGTCGCTGAGGTCCCCGCCGGCTCCCGCCCCTTTATTTGTCGTCGTCGTTGCGGTCGCGTTGTCGTCGTTCTCGAATCCCATGACGGACAACGCCCTTCCCCCCAGCGACGCGTCGTCGTCGCCTCCCCCCCCATCGGAGCGTCCTCCTTGTACGAAGACGGATTTTGCCTGGAATATCATCGTCGATCGAAGGCGGGGCCGTCCTCGTCATCATCGATGACGGCGGCAATCTTCGGACGGCCCGGCCTCCGCCGCCATCCTCCGCCGCCGCCGTCGCGGCGATGGCGCGACGGGAGGTCGACAGGGCAATCAAGATCAAAGGGAGAAGGAGGGACGGTAAAAGAAGAAGACAACATTGCCGCCGACTCCGACGCCGACGCCGACGACGAAGGTCGTCGGGCGTCATGGGAGGATTTTTTTTTGTTTCCCTCACGGCCGCCCCGGACGCGAGCGAAGGAAGTCTTGTCGCAGCCGTTGTGGCCCACAATACCACCATAGCATATATGCGGCAATATTGCGCCGGGAGCTAGCTTTTCCCATTTCTGAAATATCATCGTATTTTTGGCTCTGGCTATTGCCACTTCACTTTCACTGTTGTCGGTCATGGTGATTGTGGGGGGGGAGCTGTTTGGCAGGTATTTTTGTAATACCCGCAACTGCGACAAACTCCCAGCGATCTCCCTCTCAGAGAGCTCCCTGTGAGCTTCCCATGAGCTCCCCATGAGCTCCCCATGAACTCACAATCCGACAGACACATGACTCATGTGCTTTACACAGGCACAATAGTCCCTCCCTTCGACTTCATTGTCGTCATCGCCGTTGTCGTCTTCTTCTTCGGGGGCGTCCTCCACGGTGGCGATCGCGGCCAGAATGACGCTTGCCTTCTGCCTTCAATCCCACGTAGACAATGGGGAGTCCAAATCCGACCATGGCTCGTGTTCTTGGGAAATCTGTTCCTCCAAACCTGGAGCATCATTGTCATCTTCGTTCGCGCCCGATCTCGTCTTCCCTTCCAGGCTGGCATTTTCATGCCCCTCGGACTCGCCGGAAGACGCGGCTGTCATTCCCTCCGGGTTGGCCGAGGCGCCGTTGTCCGCCTCCTCGACATTCTCTGGGTCCTTCTCCACCACAACAACATTGCGGTGCCCCTCGTCGCGAATTGCCGGGCGAGCGCGAGCGCTCGCCCCGTCTGTCTGCGCAGGAGTCGGGGACACGACAACATGACGTCGGCGTCGTCGACCGCGACCTTGGCGGCGGGAGGGACTGAGGACGAGGAGGACGAGGAGGGCGAGGAGGACAAGGAGGACGAGGAGGACGAGGAGGACGAGGAGGATGAGGAGGAGGGAGTCGGATCCCTCTCCCCCCTTGCACCATGCTCCCCTTGGAACAGGAACTCCTCCAGGTTGAGGTACTGTACGTTTGACCTCAATTTACCATCGGGTCCCTGAAAATCGAGAATTTTGCTTCCCCCCCACTGAGACTTTTGTTGGGAAGGTCAAAAAAATAGGAAGTCCCACTTGGGGCATGGT
>JALLAZ010000120.1:0-22527 GCA_036939755.1 Stephanodiscus triporus
GTACTGGTTGCTCAATGTATGCAATTGAGGCAGCCTGCGTTCTGATTGACGAGGGCTGAGTAGACTTGGCAAAGACATGCACCCATGACAGAGGGTGAAGAGACCAAGGAGACCATTCATCACAAATGCCAGAATCATCAACAGTGACCGGACAAAGGCAAAAGGCAACCAAGGCAGCTATCAACATCATTACAATGATGAGAGAAAACACTCTCATTTGCTTTGACAGGACAACAGTTGGGATTGTTGGCATTGGTAGGAATGATCAAATCACTATGGTGGCCTTGGGATGATAGTTTGAATAAACAGGGGATCTCAAGTTTTGAACAACATTGGCATTGTGACGGAGAATTGGCGTCGAATATGCATTTTTGGTGACTTCGAGTGCAATGAATGCAATTGCGCTGAAACAAGGACACATTGGTTGTCTAGGGAGATGCATGCCAAGTAATGAAAGTGGGTGGGGATAGACACTGCAGGCTGTTAACGATGCAGTGATAACATGACCCTTTTGTGTGAGGATGCGCCTTACACTTCAGTTGTTTATCATGGCAATTGGTGCAATGAATGGGGAGGGGACTGCCGCCCATCACCAAAACAGTGAGAAGGGGAGTTATGACGACCATTGGATTTGTGGAAGAGGGTGCCAAAATAGTCATTGGATTTGCAGGGGCAAATTAGTAAAATTAACAACTAAGTATCGCGTTTTCAAATAAATTGGCTCTAATGCAATTTTAATTTGACAACATACTGACCAATGAAATTAATCCATACAATTTATTATATCCAATTAAAATAAAATTGCATACTTGTTGTTTTATTTTATAACAATACAATAAATTCTGCCCAGAACCAATTACATTATAGAACAATATTTACTTCATCAAAGAAATACGTATTGAATTACTCAATCATTGTATGGTTGAACATAATTGTTAAGTAATCATGTTAGATACAACTAATTGGTGATAAACAAATAATATGTATCAAATAAAAATTAAATAATGTTATTGATACAAAAAATTGTATCTTTAGATAAAAAAATTGCGCCGATGTCAAAAATTGGGTTTACAGCGGTCACAGACGCCCTCTCCCGGGTCGACGACTGCTCTGAGGATGAACTCACCAACATTCTCTGCTCACATTGCCCCTCTCAGGTTCCTCCACATTTTGAGATAGTTCTGCTTCCCAATGAAATAATTTCATGGCTGACCTTGCTGCTGCTTCAGTTGCCGCAGAAGGAGGTACACACGAGAACGACACTCGGGCATGGACCCGCTACACCCAATATTGCGACAGCATCAGTCTCAATGGTAACTATTTCCTTGACGGAATTCCCCGACAGCACAAACTCGCAGTCATGGGAGCTTTTGCCATGGCTATACACAAAGGGCAATTTTTGCAACAGTTTGATGCTCCCTTGGCTAAAAAGTCAGTCTCAAATACCGTTAATGCAGTGGTTGCGACCTTCAGAGGAAACGCCACGTTGGGTGACTTTTACAGAGGCAATTAAGATCATACTCACAAAATGACCCAGAAGAAAAACAACAGAAAGCCTTACCGGTTTGTGTCTATTGCCTCCTACTTGCTTCCCCCTTCCCCCGCCACAGAATTATGATGATCAATCGCAGAACTTGCAGCTACCGCACACTTTTGGGCAATGTGATCATGCAAATATTCCAAAGTATCTCGAGCTGAAAAACATCAAACAAAGCAGCTTTGCCTCCACAACATTGTCTTCGTCAAAGATGGCAACATCGTTGACCACACACTGTGTTTCAATCACTTTTGAACAACAGAAAAACAACAGAAAATCTGACACTGTCACACAATGGAGAACGTCCGATTCCATCATGTGCCTGGTCGAACTTTGGGCATTGATTGTGTCGCAAAGCCTTTCTTTCAAAGGATCAAACAAAGACTCACCCGTCTCTCTTGCCCAACATAGAAACAGCACATCAGCATCACTTCCAACATGGTCGCAAACCTGCTAAAAGATGGCATAGTTGCAATTGGCAAGACAAAACTCGGAATTCATTGCTCAGAAGTTGGAACGCACTCAATATGATCCAGGGCTGCGATGGCAATCATGTCCTTGCAAGAGTTCCCATCTTCTCCATAATGATGATTGGTCATTGGTTGAGCCTCTCATTCCTGAAATACATCAAAAACAAGTGCAAGAATTCAGCTTTGGCATCTCCTTGAAGATGATTGAGGTCCAATCCTTCAAACACATCAACAACCCACTGACAACAAACACGACGGATTCAATTGTTGGCAACTTGTCTTTGTTGCTGATGGGATAATTGATGGAGGAAGCATCATCGCCAAAGGACAGGGGCAGGGGTGGTACCAAATAAAATCTGGTCCAATCCCAACCTCATCATCTACAACCATTGAACTATGTCGGCGGGGTGCAAATTATAGTGCACATCTTGTGCACCCCCCTTTTCAAATCATTTCATATTCATCTGGAGTCGTCTGCACAAGCGGGGAGGCGGCAATGCATATCTTGTGCACTCTCTTTTTTTGTGACAGGGGGAATTCTCTATTTGGGACTCTATTGGCAGAGGTTCACTCTGTCACCAACTCCAGACCTACGCTTGTTCGTATGCCTCCACCCCAAGCCGCAGGCATCCGCATGAGCTAGTAGCATCAGGGAGGGACCCGTAAGCGCCCCCCCCCAAAATTAACACTTGAGAGCAATAAAGTTGGATTGCATAGGAATAGTAGTGAATGTTCACGAGTTTTTTTCTGCTAGACGGGAACAACCCTTCTGATGGTGATTTTGACATAGGAATAGTAGAAAGATGTACGCAATGTTCTGGAATTCTGGGGTGTTGACATGGGAATGAATTGGGGTACCTATATGACATGGGGGTGAAATTAGAAACGACTGAAATAGCGGTATGTAAATCACAAAATTGAAACCAAAAGTGACAATTTACTGCCACACTTTGCCGTAGCCTAGTGTAGGCATAAGTTAGTGGCAGACCCAAACATATATTATCTATTATTTATTCTAGAAAAGACAACTGTATTAACACTAATTCACATATGTTGTGGCTGCTCGTCCTCTTTCTCCCCCCAAAATTCCTTTGATCAGCTCACCACCTATCATAGTATCCACGCAATCATCAAGGCCGAGCTCAGCCAGCATCATTGAGGTCAAATCCTCAATCTCCTTGTCAGTAGTGATCCTCGGCAGACATAGTTTGGCACTGACTCTAATGGCTTCCCTGGGAGTTGCAGTGAGCGATAGCGAATCATCTTGCACAACAAAAGCAATATGCTTTCTCACTTGAATATCAGTTGGATCAACCTGAAATTCATTCCTACGTATGTCAGAATTGACAGTGGCGGTTGTGTTGCTTTGACTCCAGCCAGCCATAATATTAAGTAGCGATGTCTTTCCTGCTCTGCTGGGACCCATGATTGCGGCTGTGTATGCGACACAGGGTGAGATAATCATCTTACTGCCACAAAAATGGTAACAATTAAAACTAGTTTAACTTACTGATCTCTCCGGGAAGGGCCTCACCCCAGACTCCGTTGAGAAGTTTTTTTGCTCCTTTCTTGTTGTTCTTTGAGATTGGGGGGAGAATACAGCATGTGCTGAGAAAAACAAACATGACTTGCATCTAGAAACTGTCATGGCAGTTTGTTACTCCTTTGGGGATTGAGTGAAGTACTGGATCCTGAAACTCACTAACACTAAGGTCATGCTGATATTGTGCCCCCTCTCGAGGTGCAAATGAATTCCTGTGCTCTTCCGTTGTCAAAGCATGACATGGCGAGCCATTGGATCGCATGCCTCATCACGATGGATGGTACGCCGTGGGTTTTGACATTGCTTCAACATTGCTTTGTGCCACAATGACAGCAGAGCTACTAGCAACTAACTGCATCAGTGTTCCTTTCACAAACCTCAGAAATTCATTGTATCCACCAGCAGTGCCGGGCTTGCTTGCCTCATCACATCCCGTGCCATTTCTTGTGGTCATGATGAGAACTTATTATTTTCATAAAAAATCCATCATTCTTCTATCGACTTGCCCTGCTCAAGCCTCTCAACCATGATCACGCATTGACAGAGACTTGGTGACTTGGTATTTTCTGGCATACTGTACATTTTTTCAATATTCCATCGAGAGACATCTAGCTTAGGAAGCAATGTTGAGGCGCAGTCATTATTTTAAGGTCTGACTTGTTTTGTTGCCACTTCTCATATCAAGACATTTTGGAATTTGATCCTTTTGAGTGCACCAAATGAAACATCTGATCAAGGAGTATCCAGGAAAACAACTCCATCTTCTTAAATCCAAAAATTGATGAAGTTATGGGAAGTTGTAGTCAGTTGTGGGATTCCACCTTGGGTAGTGGCTGGCCATTTTAAGGGAATGCTAGTTTTGCCTAGCAAAAAAATCATTTAAGTGCCTCGTAGTAAGACTTGACAATTTACCCCTATAAGGGTTCTGGCGGGAATGAAAAACTCCCACCCCATAGGTTTTCTACGTGGGAATAGTATGGAAATCCAATAGTAAAACTACAAAACACAACCCACAAACATCATCACCATGCCATTTCCGTTTCCACCTCCAGCAGCATGAATTTAATTGATCGCCTATTCTAACAAAAGGGCAATGTGGACAAGGGGTTGGTAGAGAGCACGGTTGTGCAGTTGTAATAAAAAAGGTAAAATAACAGAGTAATTAAATTAATTCTACAGCTACTCTGTTTTTTTCCTAATCGCTTGCCCACCTCAACAATAGTGGGCGAAACGGCATCCATGTTTGTCATCAAGCCATAAAAAGATGCAAATAGACTATTGACATACTAATAAACAATATTAATACTTGGCGTTAATTTATTCTGACCATAACATGATTGTTAGGGTGCAATTTGTGCTAAAAAAATGAGGATGACACAAAAATGCGCGCTGATTGCTGGCCATTTCGATGGCCATGCGGGGGTGGTGGTACTATGCTGGGCACATCACCCAATGGAGCACATCCGGGGCTTCATCAGAAGCCACTGGATGCCGCCATTGAGTGAGTGCCTGTGTTGTATTGCCCCGACAGCCACCATGGTATTGATGGTGGTGAAAAACAAAAAAATGCTAACAAAACACAACTTTTAGCTTGCTACTTATGGAACAATCAGCCGCTAACTGAAAGTGAGAATTTTGTATCTAACTCAAAACGGACCCTCTACTCAGCTCATCAATGTGTCAAGCTTTGTTTAAAGGTGAAATAGCATAATTAAAGCGGAAGAGCTCAGCTAAATTTTGATGTCTTCAGCTAGCTGAGCGAATGGATATTCGAATAGTTATTTATCGCCAACAGAGCTAAAAAAAACTGGGCGCATATCTGCGCCCGTAGGGGTAAAGCTGTTGTTGCTATTTTTTGGGCTAAATAGTAGCTCAAATCGCTCCTATTGATCTTGCCATTCCAACAGTGTGTCACACATTTATTTGGCTCATAATGGTGCCATCACCACAGTGGCACCCAATCCAATTGCCAATACCTCATGTAAAGGTCATATGCAATGTTGCCTGCACTTAGTTTGGGCAGATTCCTGTGGGGGGTGTGAGGCTATTAACGTGCTTTTTTGTCTATTTTATGTTAGTGCACAGCACGGCATTTCATCTGCTGCCACTTTTAGTTGATTGTTGTTGGAGTCCTCACAACTGCCATCATCATCATGCAACCACTGTCACTGTCATCATCATCTTCTTCATTGCCTTCTTTGTGGTCATATCACTGTTGCCATCACCGCCAACATTTCCGCCACCATCATTGTCGTCATTGTTACCTCTGTTACCATCACCGTTGTTGTCGACACTGCTGCCATCACTGCCACCACAATAAATGACACCGCCTTTGCCGCGACTTCCATTGCTGTCACTGCCAAGTCGCCGCTGCTGCTGCTGTGGCTGTTGCCACCACCACAATGCAGCCACCGCAATCACTGTCATCGTTGTTGCCACCTCCACCATCAACACTGCCACCGTAGCCACTGTTGCCACAGCCACCGTCATCGCTGCTGCCATCATTGCCGCTGCCATCTCTGTGTTTATCCCCTACCATGTTGATTGTTGTGTGCTGATTATATTCTGTAAAATGCCGGGAGGTGGTTGATACCACCCTCTGACTGCAATTCTAGTGAGCGACACAAAGTGAACGATGGCGCCTCTGAATAGGTCTTTAGCGGCATCACACTGCATTTTCAGGTTGAATATGTGCAGTTGTGATGAAAATGGGGCCGGCGGGGGAGGGTATGGATATCATCATGGTCAAACTCATGGGGTGCTGTGAGAGTTTTTAGTCCGGCTCTTGCAAGTCCCATGGGCATGGAATAACCAGCTTATGCCGAAAAAAAATCCATCCTCCATTCCATCTTGCGCAAAGCAAATAACCTAACATTTTGCTCAAATACCCCCCCAAAAAGAGGGGCATTTGAGGTGTGATAGGAGGAGTATCTTTTTTCATACCAATCCACGGAGTGGGAACTCGTAAAAAAAATCCATCTTGATGGAATAACGAAATTTTCACAGCTATGTTGTGTGTATGTTGGGACATTTAGAAAAGATCAAGAAAAAATATTGTAAGTGTTAGGCTTCCCGATTCCATTGGTTGGATTTAACCCAACTCTGAGTGGACAGCCACTTAAGAAGTATCGTACATCTGAATTGCATGTCGAGATTCTATTCTTTACCAGCACTCTTGTCTAACTTAATCACAGCCATGAATGCCTCCTGCGGCACATTGACTTTCCCCATCGCCTTCATTCTCTTCTTCCCCTTCGCCTGCTTCTGCAACAGCTTCTTCTTCCGGGAAATATCACCCCCGTAACACTTGGCCAAAACGTCCTTTCTCATGGGGGATATCACCGCACTTGCAATCACCTTCACCCCAATGCAGGCCTGAATTGGCACCTTGAACATTTGGCGCGGGATCAGCTCCTTCAGGCTGGCCACGAGACGTCTGCCCACCATTTGCGCCGCGTCTACGTGCACTATGGTTGCCAGGGGAGGGGCGTCCTCATAGTTGATTTTCACGTCGAGTCGGACGAGATTTCCCGGGCGATATTCGATGACTTTGTATTCCATGGATGCGTATCCCTGAGTCCTGGATTTCAATTGATCAAAGAAATCCGTGATCACCTCGGCAAGTGGGATTTCATACACGATGGTGGACCTCGTCGGAGTCAGATACTTGATATCCAGGAGGATGCCCCTCCTTTCCTGCCCTAGTTCTATTATTTGGCCGTTATAATCGCTTGGTGTGAGAATTTCAACCTTCACGTATGGCTCCATCACCTAGCGAGAATAAGGGGGAATAAGGGACTATGTAAGATCTTCCTCGACGCGAAGGTCATTTTAATTGAAAAAACGTACCCTCATGTCTCGTAATATTTCGGGCATTTTCGAAGGGGTGTCGACGATTTCGACGATCTTTTTATCGCCGTCCCCCTTCTCGACCCTGTAAACCACGGTGGGCGCCGTGACGATCAGATCCAAATCGTACTCCCGCTCCAACCGTTCGCGAACGACGTCCATGTGTAGAAGGCCCAGGAAGCCGCATCGGAATCCGAATCCCATGGCGCCCGACGTCTCTGGCTCGTAGGTGATGGCAGCGTCATTCAGGCGCATCTTGCCGAGGGCGTCGCGAAGATTCTCGTACTGGTCCGCGTCGACGGGGAATACGCCACAGAATACCATCGGAACCGACTCGCTGTATCCGGGCAGCGGCGGGATGGGCTCCCTCACGTCGCCGTCGCCGAGCGACTTCGCCGCAGCCCTATACTCGCTCGACAGGACGATGGTGTCCCCCACCCGCGCGTCCAGCACGTCACGTATGGACGCGCAGAGGTAACCAACCTCCCCCGCCCGCAGCCGATCCACGGCGACCTGATTCGGCTGCATGATCCCCACCTCCGTCACATCATGCTCGGCCCTGGACGCCAGAAACCTCACCCTGTCCCCCCTCCTGACAGAGCCATCCACGACGCGCATAAACACGATGACGCCGCGGTAGGGGTCGTAGAGGGAGTCGAAGATGAGCGCCCGGAACGGTCCGCCGGTGTCCGGCTTCGGAGGGGGGACGTACTTCACGATGGATTCCAGGATGTCGTCGATGCCGAGGCCGCTCTTGGCGGAGGCGCGCACTGTTGGGGATCGGGGTGGACGGATGAAAGTCGTCAATATGCACGCCAAAAACATCGGAAAACGGTCGAAGGAGGATGGCACGGAATTGATATATAGGGAAAAGGGACAGGTCGATGCCCCTCGACTCACCGATATTCGAACAATCCAATCCGATCGTCTCCTTGATCTCCTCCGTGACGCGATCGGGATCAGCGGCGGGCAGATCGATCTTGTTCAATATCGGTATGATTTCCAGATCGTTCTCCAATGCCAGGTAAACGTTCGCCAGCGTCTGGGGGGGGGGGGATGCGCGCGAAAGACGATCGAGAAAAAATAAGGAGGAAGGGCGGACGATCGATATGGGCATTATTTCCCCGCCGAGGAAGGGCTGGACGAGATCGATTTTTTTCGGGGGAGGAGGGCGGCGCCCATCATCCGTAGATTCGTCGAGTTTCGGGTCCGGACCGACCCCGACGTCGATTGTAAATCCCCATTCCCTTCCCCCCCCGCGCATGCCTCCCATCCCCCCCCCCTCCCCCCTCGATCGAACTCACCTGCGCCTCGATGCCCTGACTCGCGTCCACCACCAACAGCGCCCCCTCGCACGCCGCCAGGCTCCTGCTGACCTCGTACGTGAAATCCACGTGTCCAGGGGTGTCTATCAGGTTCAGGACGTAAATGAGCCCGTCGACTTTGCTCCTGTGCAACACCCTCGCGGCCTGCAATTTGATGGTGATCCCCCTCTCCCTCTCGAGGTCCATGTTGTCAAGGAGCTGGTTCGTCATGTCCCTCGACGCGACCGTCGACGTCGATTCTAGCAATCGATCGGCGAGCGTCGACTTGCCGTGGTCGATGTGCGCGATTATTGAGAAGTTGCGTATCCTAGACGAGGAGAATCCGAGGGGACCGAGGGCGGCGTCCTGATTCGAGACGAGGTCGGCGGACGACGACGACGACGACGACGACGACTTGTTGTCGGTCGTGGAATGGAGTCGGAAGGACGGCGGCGAGGACCGGCGCGTAGAGGAGGAGGAGGAAGCGGCGATCCTCGGCGAGAACGCGTCGACGACGGACGGGGATATGGCCGCCGCCGCCGCCGCCGCCGCCGCCGCCGCCGCCGCCGACATCGTCAGCGAGACCGCCCTCATTGTTCGTAGGCCCGATTTCTTTTGTGATCACGCTAGCGGCATAGGGTTTTGTGTATTACACATTCATATGCAAAACGGCAGCAATGCAATACTTTTAGCACTTTATCAAACACAAAGAGCTTCGGTTCAATAAAACAAGTATTTTTACACAACCCTACAAATTTTTTTCTTCTCTTTCGTCGCGCGTCTGGGACTAAAACACAGGGATGAGTCATGAGTATGGTAGGACCCGTCTGGCTGCACACCCTTCGAGTCCCGAGTCATTTCCCGCGAGGAGAGAGAGAGAGAGGATTCACTTCAACAACGTCATTAACAAACTACATAGGGGCAAGCTATGTCATAATTGTGGGCAATCTATCAAAGGTTTATATTATTCGAGAATTATCAGTGAATCCTCTGCTACGAGCACCGATTAAGTCATCAGAGAGAATGAGTAGAATAATTTACTGAAGCCTTATTGCCATCTCCAAAATCTCTCGACTTCACACATCCATCCCCCTGTATCTACAACTCCTTCAAAAAACACCCCCCCTCCTATCCCCCAACCACCGCCATCTACTCTCTACACCATGAAGTCCTTCCAGATCGTCACCCTCGCCTGCTTGTTCGCCGCCGCCATGGCGTTCGCTCCCAACAAGGCTCCCCAGGGTGAGTCAGTCGGTCGGTTCCCTCGACGTCCCTTGCGGCGTCGAGGTCGTTTTCTCCTCCTAGCCCCCCCAGCCCCCCCCCCCGCCCCCCTAACATTCGCTTTCCACCCACTCTCTATTATTTTCTTATTCCCTCGATATTTTTTCCTCCACCACGCGTCTTCGCCTCATGCGCGAAACAGTCGCCCAGAGGTTCGCCGAATCCGGCCTCGACCTCAAGAAGGCCGCGATCGCCGCCATCCCAGTCGCGACCATCGCCGCCCCCGCCTTCGCGATGGATTCCATCGTCGGATCCCTCCCCACCCAGACCCTGTCCCTCGAGGTCCAATTCGGCGCGTACCTCGCCGTCCTCCTCGGGACCCTCCTCCCCGTGCTCTTCCTGATCAACCTCTACACCCAGAGCGAATCCCGTAAAGCCGGCAAGAGCGGCGGCCAGGATTCCAGTTAAGGTATTCCCACACACACACCCTCCCCTCTCGTTGGCCCGCGCCTTCTCGAGGAGGAGGGCGTCGTTAAATATCGAGATGACTTGTGTTGGATGAATATTGGATGGAAAATTATCGCTGCGGACAAGAAAGCGAAGGAACGAATTGAATCAGCGCGTCCGTTGCGCTTAGTTGAAATATTTTCGGGGGGGAATGGTTTGGGGGGAGATCTCATCTCCATTTCGGTCCTTTCCCCAGTTTCGGATAGGAATAATGTTAGTAGAGCTGGAAGCTGGTTTGGAGATGCGATCTCGACGTGGTTATCTCACGTCGTTTGTATTTACTCTCGACATTTTTCGAGAGATAAAAACGGAGTATTAGTTGTTGCGTAAAGTATTAACTTACCCATCGATCTCTTGGAACAAGCTGAAAGCCCGATTGGTTTCGTTCCCATATCTCCTCCTCTCACGTCCATGATTTTAATGTCGGAGCGAATCTCCCTTTCTACCTCAGGCGGAAACAGCCTCTATCTGAAGAGGCTGTGTGTACGACTTTCTATCCAACTTCGATTTGGCTCTGTTCGCAAAATGGGGATCCTCTTTGAATGCTATCTAGGATTGAAGAGGGCAAGTGGCAGAGGAAGACGAGCAAATCAGAATTCATTATTACATGCCAGCGTAAAGCACAGACGAGGCTAGTATTAAAAACCACGAGGGCCCGAGCTCATACAAGCTGCTCGTCATCATATCATGGCGGGTCACATCTTCGTGGGAGCCAAAATAGTGTGAGAGTGTGCTGTTCATATTGACATCGGTTGTCAGTGGAGAGGAGTATAGCAGTTCGGGAAAAGTTAACTGTCAAGCTATTCATGAGTGATCTATCTTTGTCTTCGGTGAACACATCTCTCCCTGTTTGCAGACCAATAAGCGAACAAAATCACCAGCACTCGGTTCTTATGGTGCCTTATGAATCCAATCTAAGTCCACAGGCCAGCGTAGGAATCTTGGAACCGTTTGTCACCCCTGCTGGCGGAAAGTGATTTACGGAGAACCTACTTATGGGTAAAACAACTTA
This sequence comes from Stephanodiscus triporus, assembly GCA_036939755.1. Lineage (NCBI taxonomy): Eukaryota > Bacillariophyta > Thalassiosirophyceae > Thalassiosirales > Thalassiosiraceae > Stephanodiscus > Stephanodiscus triporus. The sequence continues at coordinate 11,444 of JALLAZ010000120.1, forward strand.
ATTGGAAGAGAGTCTCAACTATACATTATTTTTGTAGTAGGTTCTCAAATCTTCCTCATTCTTTACGATGTAAGAGAAATCATTATTTAGACAAGGTGGCCAATGATCGGAAGTTCGGGATCGTATCCGAGGGGGATGATCTCCTCGTGGACCATCAGGCCGAGGATGCCGAACATAGCGGCGCGGCCGTTGTTGAGCTCGATGGCGCGCTTCTGGAGCTTGGTCTCCTCATCAAAGTCGTCCCATCCGAAGTCGATGTATCCGTTGCGGAAGTCACCAACGTGCTCGTTGCCCGTTCCCGGAACATCGCGCATGAAGGCGCACTCCAACAAGCCGATGAAGCAGATGATCTGGCCCTGGCCCTCGAAGGGGATGGAGTTGGGTCCGATGAGGGCGGCGATGCCGTTGGGGTAGGAGTCGAAAGAGTGTCCGGAGTAGTCGATGTCACCGGGAAGGTGGATTCCAGCGCGGGTCACGATCTGGCCCAAGAAGGCGAGCTGGGCGATGCGTCCATGCTTGATCTCGACGTAACGGAGGCGGTCGAAGCGCTCCTGGGTAACATCCCCGGAGAGCATGCCGAAGGGATCGAAGAATCCGAGCGGGGGCTGGGCGCCGAGCTCGTCCTCGAAGGCGCGGATGGCCGATGAGGTCTTGGCCACGGGGGCGGGGGCGAACGCGGCAGCGGAGCCGATGAGGGCGGCGATGATAGCAGACTTCATGTTGGATGTTGGAGAGTTTGGAATCGAAAAAGTTATGAGAGATGAGAAAAAATGATGTTGCGGGGGTTTGTTGTGGTTTTGGCTCGAAAAAAAATGGCGAAAAAGGTACGATGTCGATGGTACTTATTCCTACACCGAGACGATCTTGTTGCTGGATCGGACCTCAACTTCAACACACGACGTGTCGAGGTTCAGTGATTGCGACACAAATCAATGTCGGCGAGAGTGGGAGGGGTATCTCCCGTCTGGCCTTTGACTCAGCTCTCTCTTCTTCGAGTCTCTCTTCTTCTTCAGCCACCGAGAATCATCAGAGTGTTTCATGCTCATCAGATGATGTGGAAAGACAAATGCAAGATAAGGAAACTAAAAATGGAGATTGTGAGGGAACGTGCTTCATTTCATTTTTCGACGGCATTGTTTCACCGTAGAGCACTCTCTTTGTTGCTCCTTATAGCAGTCGAATTCCCTGTGCAAGCCTTCTCTCCAACGCCTATTCCGAATAGATTCGGATCAAGAGCGACGTTCGAAGGCAACTTCATTACAGGCTCATGTGTTGATGCCGTAAAATATCTTTCTTCGTCCATATGCGTCTCTGGGAATGACAATGAGAATTACAGCAAATATGAAGAGGATGAGGATGAAGGCGAAGATGAAAAAGTTGACATTATCACACAAAGGCTGTGCCGTAACGCAGAAACTGGGCCAATCAATCCAATGAAGGAGCATGCTAAAATGGTTAAGGAGAATGAGGATGAAGCAAATTTCAATGCCGTGGAAATCAACGGAGATAGTGCTGATGCTCCTTCAACGCTGTATTCCCAAATGTTAGCAAACGCCATCGATCCCGACTTTGATCCTGACGTGTCGACCGATGAAGCATACATCGAATCACAATTCAAAGAGCTTTTATCTCGCAAAGGAGAAAAACTCTCTCGGCTTGGACCGGGTATTGCACTTTTGCCGCTTGATGTGTCTTCCAATGAAGCTAAATCTGAGGATAACATAGCCAGGTTAGAAGTCGCGTTGCAACAAGTGATCGAGGAAGCAAAGTCATCTGGCAACGAAAAATGGGATGAATCCAACTTCACGGAATCAAGTAATAAGCAGACCGAAATCCTTGAAAGGGCACATAAATTACAACTAGAGATCGATCAGCTTCATGTGGATGACTGTGGTGCTGTGCTCCTTGCCAACCTTGGCTTTTATGAAGCATTCAGTCTTCAAGATCCCGAGGCGATGAGAAGTATCTGGTGGCATAGTCCTAGCGTGATGTGTATCCATCCTTCTCATCCTCCTTTGATAGGTAGTACTGCCGTCTTTGAAAGCTTCAAAAACATTTTTGAGAACGGGATAAAGGGAGGCGCACGGGTTGGAGGGGTTGGAATTTCTGCAGCGTCAGGAGGAGTATTTATGACTCCAACAAACATCCGGGGGTTATCAGTTCGTGGCACTACCGCATCTTTAGTATGTGACGAAGAAGTCTATTCGAAAGGTTCTGCGGGGGAAAGTGCAAGTCAACAGGGTGGCGTCTTGGTTAACAAATTGCTGACTACAAACGTGTTTCGAAAGATTGGCACAAAATGGAAGATGGTCCATCGCCATGCAAGCTGGCATCCAGAAACGTCGGCAGCCAAAGCAGCAATGAATGCCGAGCCAGGTGTTGTCTTGTACGATGACAATGAAAACAAATCAATATCAAGTTCCGGCAATAGAAAAGTGGCACCACTGATTTTGCGAAGAATAAGTGGAGAAGGGACCTCTAAACGGCCAGTGGGATTACCGTCTATCCCAAAGTCGCTCAAAGGACTTGATGCCAAAGCTGTACTCGGCATTCCATTGCCAAAGAAAGAGGAACCGAAAAAACCCAAGAAGGGTGCAGATGGAATCATAAGCACAATCATCAATTTGAGTGATTTATTAGGTGGTGGAAGTGATTCTGAGGGGGATGACGAAGGGGATGACGATGACGATGAAGATGAAGATGAAAATGAAGACAAGGGCGTTGGAGAAGCACTTGCAGACATGCTAATGGGCTCTGCTGACTCGGACAAAACTCAAATTACAGGATCTGGAACACCAAACGATCCATTCATCACAAGAAGAATAATCAAGATTGGTCCTGACGGCATCAAAAATTTGATTGGAAAGAAGAACAAAAGTCCAAGTGTTGAAGAGGATATCGATGAAGATGAAGAGGAAGAACCAAAAAATGTGGTCATCGACCTTAGTGGTAAGTCGAAAGAGGAAAGGAAAGAAGTGTTGGCGAAACTCGTAGATAACGTCATAAGAGATGCGGGACTTTCGTCGAGTGAAAGAGAGGAGCAAGCTTTGAAGTTTTCCGCCCTGGATGCCTCTGTTTTGGAAACATCAACAGTGGTTGATAGAGAGGGTCTTCGCCACAAGTGCATTGCCACACTTCGTAATCTCTCTGACAGAGGTCTGCTATCCTCCAAACAGAAACGCGTTCTGTTGACCGATATTATCACCTCATCTGCGAGAGGTGAGACTAGCATGGTAGAAACTGCATACGAATTGCTATGCTCTGGGACAGCAGGTGACCATGATATAGGGATGAAGGACTTTACTGAACAGTGCCAGGTGTTTGCTTCCGCTGGGGAGGAGAACAGGTGATCACACAACAAGATATTGAAGTATTAATAACAATTCTTTGCCTATTAGTCCTTCTTTATGATATTATAGATTACACTGAGTCAGTCAATCAGATTCCGCCCTATTATTAGTCCTCTTCTTGTCCTTTTTTCGTCTCTTCTTTTTGTACTCACCGTCCTCATCGTCGGAGCCTTCTTTTTCACCCAAAATCTCCTCCAGCCAATTCTCCTTCCCACGCTGCTTCGTTACTGCAATCTTCCACGCACTCTCGCCCTCCAAATATTCCTTTACCGCACAAGACATCATCACAGACCGCCCCATGGCATTGCTCCCCAGCCTATTCAGTGAATGCGACAACTCCGCGGATAGTGCGGCCTTATCTTCCATCGTGGGGAGGGCACGGAATAGTTTCTCGACTGTGTGGTGGCCTACGCGTTCAGCGGCGAGGAATGAAATTCGATCTGAAAGCTTTTGTAGAAGGAGTTTCGAGGCAGCATCCCTTGATGGTCCATCAAGTAACGCGTCCATAATGCTTCGAAATAGGAATGTTAAGTGAATATAAACAAAAACATGGCAATATCCATCCAACCTATTGAAGGTTGCTTTCGGTAGACTCACCATGCACTGCCAAGGCCATCATTAGCAATCTTGGAAAGTTCTTCACGTCCGTAAATATGCACGATGCTTTTCAGCCAATCTGTCCGCAATCGCTCTTTGAAATGCAAGATATGGTAGAGAGCTCTTGCTCCTTCGACATTTATAGTGAGACGATTGTTTTCGCGTTCGCCAACTTCACTACCGGGAGAAAGCCCCAACAAATGAGGTATGCACTCTTCTGCTGACAAACCTTTAGCTTTACTCCTCCGTTTGCGTTTATTCTTTTCGCCCAAGTTGTCATCTGTTGCCTCTTCCTGGTGAAGAGAAGTGCCCGACACCGATGCAAAACCACGCAACAAGGCCGATAGGATTTGTTCCTGATCTTGAGAGCTCCCTTTGGTGGCACACATTTCACATGCTCTCCAGATTACACCCATGCGGCTTACATTCATAAGGGAGCCGTCCTCGAATATGCCGCATAGACACTTTGCCATTTTTGATGCCTGGTCCTTATTTCTAACAGACATCAGCAGAGTCTGAACGACAAAGTTCGAGACTCCATGTTTGATGTATTCTCTTAATGTTGTTTCATCATAAAAACCTCCGATGTTGCATAATGCGTCATGAAAGGAATCCGGACAGCAGCGAAAGATGGTATCAAGGAGAACTGATCCGCGAGGCTCTCCGGATAGACCATAGATGATATCTCCCGCATATGGTTGTTTGGCGCTCATCTCTCCACCATCAGAATCGCCGTCAGCATTATTTGCAATTGTAGCATCCCAGCAAAGCAGACGATGGACCATCGACTCTGCCTTACTTCCATTACTGTAACAAGGTTCTTGAGGAAGAATGAGTAGTCGACGATTGGGAACGACTTGACCTTTCTTGCTCATTGACATTTTAGACGATTGACTGGAATGAAAAGACAAGAGGCGAAGGATCTGAATGAGGAGTGGCCCCGCACTCGGATGGCAGGTTAGTTGTTGCAGTTTCCCCGGAGATTGAACTTTCCTGCCCTCCTCACCCCTACCTGATGACGCTACGATGTCTACTATTTCGTTCATTGCATTCCTTGCACCCTTGCGAAAATCATCTGTTAGCAATTCGGGCACCAATTTCATCACGTTTACAACGGTCACCTCGTGACGTGAATTGCCTTTGTCTTCATCGGGAGCTGCGCTTCCTCCTCGCTTCTTTTTCTTCGTCTGCTTGTCCTTCAACTTGCCCCTTCTAGTGGCCGCCAAGGCACCAGTGTCCCATTCGCTCATCGAACTATTCAGTTTGTCACTGGAACCGGGAGGCGCGAATGCATCGACAAATTCTGCCCCGGAAAGTACGCACATGGACGTTCGCAATACATGACTCCCACACACGTGGACGGCCAAGTCGGGAGCGAATTGCTTCAACTCGTCGACCGCCCGGAGGAGAGGCTCGGATAGGGAGTTTGGCACAGCTCCGCCGCTCCCGTCTCCCTTTTGTAATAGACCCGCGTACGAATCTTCGATGACCATTTTCCCCTCGCTCTGTTCCTGGCCATCATCGAATTCGTCCAAGTTCACTTCGCACTCTGCGACCACACACCGCAGTACCGTTTGCGCGACGTGGCTTCCGAATCGATGTGTCGATAAAAACGTCCAATAACCGGCCATGCCCGCCAAGATCACGCGTTTGGCAACGAGGGAATAGCGGCAAGAGATGCGGACCAAGGTTTCGATCTGTTGGGACGGGGTCTCCTCGCATGCCAGCGAGGCAAATTCATGGAAGATCGAAGAGAGAGCGGCGTGTGCAGCGCTGAGCATCGGCGGATATTCCGGAGGCTCTGATTGCGCTGATTCTTCTCCATCCGTCCTGTTGCCGCTGTTGTTTTTGTTGAAGTGTGCGACATACTCCCTCACTTGGGTTATTGCGACGTTCTCATTGAGAGGTAAGCCACTGAGGTAGGAGAATGTCTCTGGCTTGGGACGGCGTGGCCGTCCATATTCGCCGCTGCTTTCTTCCATCGTCTCGTCAAGTGGTCTTCTCGAAACCGAGAGATAAGAGACGTCGCTCATCTTTTTTTCTTTTTTTCGTGGTTCTGTGTGTGCTCAACTCATCAGCAAGCTCCCGCCACAAGCTACGTAGGTTCTCAGGTACGTAAGTCGTTGGTACGAAGTGTACCTCCATCACACCCTTCCTCCCTTAAAGCTCACATCAGAGCACTCGAAAGCATCATGATTTCACCTCTCCGCATTTGCACTGCCATCGTCTTGCTCGCGTATGCAGTAGATGCATCTTCGTTTGGAGTTCCATCGAGTATATCTCCATCACGATCAAGAGTGGATGCGGCATCCATCATGCAACAACTGCGAGGCGGAACGGATGCCGTGCCGGCATTCCGACCGTATCTTCCATACACCCTCGCGATCCGCGATTCCATCATGATTGCTCACTCGTTTCACGGCCATCCATCGTTCGGACCGGCGGGTGGGCTGCACGGTGCTACCTACACTGTCGACGTGGAGTTTGCATCTCGCGATTTGCATCCCGAGTGCAACTGGGTGATCGATATCGGCGTCGCCTCGGAACTGGTAGCCGAGGTGTTGAAGAGTTACAATTACAAAAATCTGGACGAGGTGTTCGGGGACAACGTTATGACGACCACCGAGTTTCTGTGTAGAGAGGTTTTTGAAGGGGTCGTAAAAAAATTGAAAGAAAAGTATGGTGAGGATGGGGATGAGAGCGGTGGTTTCGAAGGTTGGATCAAGGTTTCACTTTGGGAGAGCCACAAGGCCTGGGCGTCATTTGAGGGTCCTTCTGTGTGAAACTACGCATATCGCTAGCTATGAAAGGAGTTGAAATACATTTATTACGGTAAAAAATATTTGACTAAGTAACCTTTCGTCTTTCGTGCTCCACTAATCCAAATCCAAAACAACCCTCGTGCGTGAACCTCCGTCGACCGCATTCCTCCTTAAATCCACTTAACCTCCCTCCTCGGTCCTGGCAAACCAGCCGGGCGATTGGCGGTCAGCTTTATCCTCTTCTGCGTCCTTTCCACGTCGAGTACCCAAACTCTGACCCTGTCACCCACGCGCATGTATTCCCTGGGATGCGACCCCTTTACCTCCCCGAACACCGGATGATCCATGAAGTGTAAAAATCCACGACACACCGCGCCTGTGGGAGAGATATTCGGATTCGGATGATGAGATCGAATGCAAATAAAAGAGAACGCCATCGGCGTGTGGAGATATGGGGCGAACGAACCACGAATTCTGTGCATTCGTCTTCTCCTCCTTCGCACGTACCTATTTCAACGTACGCTCCATAATCTGTCACGCGACGGATTTCCCCCCAAAGCTCGTCGTCGACCTCGATCTCGTCCAATTGTATCCGATCGTCCTCTCCCTCATTCTCCGCGTGCTTGTTCATCACGTTCTCCTCCTCCAGCACCTCCTCGGGGAGCATGGTGAGCTGCAGCTTCTTCGTTTCGGGATCGATCCTGACCACCCTCACCTCCACTTCGTCTCCCGGGCTCAGGTACCTGCGCGGATGATCGACGAACTCGTCCCTCGTGATCTGGCTTACGTGAAGCAGGCCGTCGACCTCGGTGTTGACGTCGACGTAGGCGCCGAATCGCGTGAGGGATATGACCCTGCCCGGACGGACGTCCCCCGGGGAAATCTCCAGCAATTTCGCCCTCGACTTGGAGTTAACGGGCGTCGCCCGCTCGACGCGTAGGTCCCTCTTCGACTGCACCTGCATCTCCCGGTACTGGTCGTACAGCCGCCGCTTCTTCTCCGACGCAGGCTCCCTCCGCTTCTTGTTGCGGATGGCGCGCTCGTGCGCCTCCTTAACGATTCGAGACTTGATCTTTGGGTTAAGGGAGTCCCATCGGGACATCATGCCCGGTCGGGAGTTCTTCCTCTCCGCGGTCAGGAGGACGTCGTCGTCGGAATACAGAACCACGTCCCCGGCGCCGTCCCCATCGCCCATGCGGATGGGAGGGCACACCGCATTGTTGGTCGCAGGATGCCGCATTATTGGGATTTGGAACGCTGATGTGACCATCCTTCTTCCAATCAGCAACAGGAAGACGGCTGCGTGGGAGGGCAAAGATAGGGCGGAGGCGACCATGTTGTTTCCCAAAGGAGAGACGAAAAAGAGACAAAAGACAAAAAAAATTGTTTTTGTTCTTCGTTGGTTCTGATGGATTTCTGGACGTCGTAGGTTGGTAAAGTACCCCCCTCCACCTGGAAGACTGAGAGAGTCCGGAGTATTTTATTCTCTGTTTTGTGTGCCCTCGTCGGATTTCTACTACCATATATATGGTACCCTACCTACTTATCTGTCTTCTCGGTTGTGCCGGTCAAATCGGTGCTCGCGCTTTGCAGCCGTCAACCTTGGATAGGTCTCGGCCTCGTAACTATCAAGACCAAAAATGCGTCATCATGCGCATCTGGCCTTCCTCCTCTTCTCGGCGATTGCGCTGAATCGTCTCCCGGCCGTCGCCGCTCGGATACCCCGCGCTCCCGCGTCATCTCTTGCTCGACGGGCGAGCTTCCATCGATCGGAAAGGAGACGGCCACACCGCATTCAAGGCGGCTCGTCCTCTCTCGCGCCCTCCTTTCAATCGTATCGCGTCGTCCTGATTCGAGGGGGGTCATTCGACGACGACTCCGATGGCGACGACGAGGGCGAATCCGATTTTTCCGACTTCGACTTCGACGACGGGGACGGCTTGTTCGACTTCGACGCGGTCGCCGAGGACGACTTCGGAGACGAGGGCACCGTGGCCCAGATAATAGAGGCCTATCGCAAGACGCCCCCGCTGACGAAGGCGTACCTGACTGCGTCCTTCGGGGCAGCTCTCCTCGGGTACGTCGCGAACGGGAACGACTTCCCGTCGATACTGCAGCTGGAATGGAAGCCCACGCTGACCAGGATGCAAGTCTGGAGGCCCCTGACGGCGTTCCTCAACTTCGGCCCCCTGGGGCTGGGATACCTGATGACGGCGCACTTCGTATGGACGTACATGTCCACGCTGGAGCGGCTGAATCACAGCAAGCCCTACGACTTCTGGCTGATGATGTTCTTCGGATCGGCGTCGATGGTGGTGGGGTACTCGATGATGGGGCTGAGTCCGCGCTTCCTGGGGCATAATCTGAGCACCTTCTTGGTGTACGTGTGGAGTCGGTACCACGAGGGATTGGAGGTGAGCATGTTCGAGCTGTTCAACACGCGGGCGGAGCTGCTGCCGTGGTTTTTCCTCGCGCAGGTGAGTCATTTTCGTTCTTCTTTCATTCAACGCTGGGCGAAAAGTGATGCTTTTGCACGGTCCTGGATTATTTCGCTGAGTGTGATTACTTTTTCATGTGCTTTGCTATTCCATATCAGACTTTCTTGCTCGAGGGCGAAGTGCCAGTTCTCGACTTCTTGGGAATAGTCTTCGGCCATATCTACCACCACTACAAAACAACCAATGTTCTGTGTACTCCTAAATTCGTCATTCAATGGTACAATGGGGACAATAAATACGCACGGATGTTGAGAGAAAAGTACAAAGCGATTTCATCCGACTTCGAGATGGTATAGTTGAATTTCGAGTCGCGTATCACACATGATGACATATCGGCCTGGGGCGTGGGTACTTTCAAAATGATTGCTGTGGATATGGCTATTGATACATAATCGACCGCTATTGGGCTGGTAGAATGTGTGTTCATCACGCATTATCTGGTTTAGGAGGATCAGTTGACGACTCAATATTATTAATCATTTCTCGGCGACAGATTTATTCTTCTTGATTGGTTTACTATCAGACTTAGCAGGGCACACTCATGATTTTTCTAAAAGCCTTTGTAGTCACCGGCATCTGGATTTAAGTTGCCAGCCCCGCCCGAAGGACCGCCCAGTGCACCGCTCTCCATGACATCTTTTTGATAATTGTACCATTCCACTTTAAGGAATCGACAAAAGAAAAGGAAAAGAAGAAAAGAAATGTTAAGTACAACCAACAATCAAAATACTTTGAATGGATTGAAGAAGTGAATTTATCAACGTACTCGGCACGTCCTTCTCGAGCTTAACCTTGGAGCGGAAGTTGAAATTCTTGCTCTTCAGACTTTTCATATCACCGATGGCGGCGCTCCAGAAACCCCCCACTACTTTTAGATCGGGATTCAGTCGATATCCTGGTACGCAGTCAGCACGGAGGAAGGCTCCGTGGAAGTTACAGGAAGATAGCTTGGAGGTGGCAGCATTCATTCTACCCTCTCCAGCTGTGGTGCGGACCGATCCAATGAAAGTGAGTCGTTTCGAGATGGATGGCGGTATCGTAATTTTGGGCGTCGACAGCTCATCGTCTTGGATTTCCTCTTCTGCGGCCTCGTCGCTTCCAGCATTCGTGAACACAATCGAAACAGGATCCAATCCTCCACATGTATCCCGGACGGCATCCACCAATCGAACCACATCCTCATCTGTCCACGACGCTTCAGGAGACAACGTGATCTCTGGTATCGGTTGAAAGCCCGCATCCCAAATAGCACCGCATTTCTCGGCCAGGCCTGGATGATCCTTGGACATTTCCAAGTAGCCAGCAACGTTTTCAACTCCCTTCCCTCCGAAGAATGGTATTAGTATGCCTTCCAATCCCTCGACATTGCGCAATCGCTCCATACTGTTGCTCAGCGTGTTTTCGTCGAGAAGTATGTAAATGATTGGGAGGGGACCGGGGAAGTTTCCCCTCGCATTTTCCTGCTCCTTGCCCATCGGCATCAGCGCATCGACGGTCCCCTCCACGAATAGCGCATTCGCCTTGGCCTTCGTTCGCATCGTCTGACTTAACTTTGCCACCTCGGTCGACCTCAATAACAGGGCCGTTGGGTCGGATGGCTCGGGCAATACCAGCTCGGGGTGGAGGGTTAGTTTTTTCGACGGAGAGCGGAATGCTTCCGCGAGGCGAGAGCGCGCCATTTGAGCGCGTGGCGATTCGGTGATGGAGAGGGAGTGGACGATGGTGACGGCATTGTGAATGCAGAGGAGTAGGTAAAGGGTGGTGTGCATCATTATTTAATCAGCGCCAATGGGTAGAAATAAACAAGTCCTACTAAGGCTGGGATTATATTCGGACCCACGGATCCAGCGATAGCAAAACTTCCCTCCACTTTCTCG
>JALLAZ010000121.1:0-22289 GCA_036939755.1 Stephanodiscus triporus
ATTTGTGTCAAATCGACACAAATATTTGTGTCTTTGTGTTTTTGGGAATGCTCCAATAGTAGATATCGTACATGCTACTCTTGCCTAAGATGCAGGTGATTTCTTTGCTTTACCAAGCCTGATTTCATGTCATGAGCACGTAAAATTGGCAAAGACAAACGCATATTAAAATCTTAATAAATAGAGTAGAAGTAATTTGCCCCATAGAGTCATTTTTTTACGTTCCGCCAATTCGCATCTTTCCATCAGGTCCGAACCCGGGAATCAAATCATCTCCCGCATCCGGGTTCGACCAAGGTGCAGACTCTCCTCTTCGCTCCGCCTCGATTTCAAGCTGCTCAAGGTCGAATATGGACGTCGTCTGTTCCTTCCACGCACGGTCCTGTAAGTCACAGAAAATTGAGAGCGTTTGTGAAATGTTTTGCACAAGATAATAACTTTCCGAACGAGAGGAAACACATGGACTTACCTGCTGCTCTCTCTGAGTCATACCCTTGCCATAAATTCTAGTCGCGACCACCTCGGCCTCGCTCGCGATTCGCTTGATTTGTACCGACAGGTCCCCCCTCTCCTCGTCTATGTTCAAGTTGCCAAAGTTCAGCAAGACGGCCTTGCAGCAATTGATGAAATCCGGCGGTGGGACCTCGGGTACGGGCTTCTCTTCTTCCGGAGCCTCTCCGTCGATGGCTCTGGCGGCGTTGACCGCTGTTCCGGGAACCTGTGCGTCCAAGGAATAAACGCCCTTCGTTAGCAAAATTACAGAATTTTGGTCGTACGCGACCTTCAATTTTTTCAACGCGTATTAACTCACGATCAACGACTCCTTGGGTGTGAACGCATCGGTCAACAACTGCTCTCGCTTGTTAGAATCCGTCTCGCGCAACAGCTGCCTCAGGAGCTTGATCTCCTTCGTCGCGCTCTGCTTGTCCTTCTCGGCCATGGCCCTCGTGCGCAACTTCAGCATCAGCTCCGCGGGTCCCGTCGCCCCCGCCGCCCTCGCCTGGTCCGCGTTCGCCTCCAGCAGGAGCAGGAACGGCTCGTCGATCTTGCCCTCCTTGGCGAGTTTCACGATCGCACCCTCCATGCGCATCGGGTCGCCCTTCGAAAGGACCTCCTTGAGCTTCTCCGTGGCGGCCCCGACGCGCTTCTGCTGCTCTACCGCGAGCGCGTCCAACACGGCCTGCGAATCGGCGTCGCCGTTCATCGCGCGCTCGTTCAGGACCTTGATGAACTGCGCGTCGAACTGGTCGTAGTAGTTGTACGCGATCGACGCGGGACTGTCCCCCGCCCTGTACGGCGGCAAAACTTTCGAGCACATGTCGGCGTAGCTCGAGCGTATCTCCGGCGTCAGGTCCTTCTCGTAGAACGACTTCCTCGAGGCCGCCGACGCGCCGCTGTCCTCCTTGACCGAAGCCGCGTTCACCCCCGCGTTGTCCACCGCCGCCGCCCTCCTTAGCACGTCCGCCCCCGAGAGCGATCGTCCCGTCTCCATCTCGGCCTCGACGGCGGCCATCCGCTCCCTCTCCCCCTCCTCGGCCTCCCTCGCGGCCCGCTCCTCCGCCGCCCTCGACAGCTCCGTCCTCTTCTTGACGTCGACGATCATGTCGAGCAGGTCCCGCAGCGCCGACCGCTCCTCGACGTCGCGCGTGCCGGATATCTTGCGCTCGAGCCACGAGAGCCACCTCGCGTCGGAGCACAGGTCGTAGTTGTCCACGATGTCGATGCGCGGGTCGTTCGTCGAGAACACGAGCTGGCCGAGGAACATCTCGTACGCCCTCTCCATCTCCGACGTCGACGGCTCGTCGTCGCTCCCGTCGTCGTCGTCGCCGCCCTTGAGGAGGTCCGACAGGTCGAATGCGCCGCTCCTGACCTCGTCCATGATCCCCATGCGCAGCGGCGGAGGCGGACGTCGACGTGCCCAGGCGTCGCGGTAGGCGACACAAGTCCGGCGTGGGACCGTAGCGAAGCCCGACGCCGATGGCGCGATGACGATGATGGCGACCGATATCGCCGCCGCGGAGAGCGCGGCGGCGAAGAGGATGGCGAGATGCATCTTCGATCCGAAACACGCGGCCGGCCGGCGGGATGTAGATACCTCTATCGAATGGGGCCAGAGAACTCTTCTTCGGCGACGAGTGGGTGGAGATATCTGGGGGCCGAGTCGGAAGAAAAGAAAAAAAATGATGTGGACGGTGTGGATGGAAGCTAAAGAAGAGAGTAGAGTAGAGGGAGAAGTTCGATCGATTAGCAGTGTGTAAAATACATATAATTAACACCCGTGTCATTCGCATCAATGTTAAACAACAATAACAATATATTTCCCACATTAATATTTTGTTTTTAGTTAACCCTTCAAGTGTCGCGTCGTGCGTCACCGGATACAAAGAGCGGGGATTTTAGGGGAGATAATTTCCCCCCTATTATTTCATTTGCCCCCCAAAAAAACAAATCCATGTGTCCGATCCGTCTTTTCATTCTCCTCTCACCAAGAGAGGGGGTGAATAAGTAATTACGATATTTAGATATGGTACTCTAGGACCATGAGCTCTTCCGCCAGGCCGCTCCCCCCTCCCCCAAAAATTTCGGGCCTGACCACCCCCGTCGCCGCGTCGTCCACCTCTTCGTCCTTCGGCTACGCCACCCCATCGTCGACGTCGCGGCATCATTCGACGTCGTCGGCCGGGGGAGGAGTAGGCGCCGACCCTCCGCCCTCGTCGAGGAAACGGCAACAGCAGCAGCAGCAGCAGCAGCAGACGTCTTCGTCGTCTTCTTCTTCGACATCGTACGAGGCATACGCCCCTCGCACGGCCGAGCAGCGCGCGCGCCTGGCGAGGATCGCGGCCCTGACCGCAGGACCCTGCTCCGCCCTCCCCCCCGACGGCCACGCCGCCAGGTCGTCGTCGTCGTCGTCGTCGTCGGGCGTCGGGGCTCCCCCCACGACCACGACGACGACGACGACCTTCTCGCTGGCGGACGCGATGTGCCCTCCCAAGGCGTCGTCCGTTCCCCGCATCGACTATATCGACGACTGCGATCCCGCGATCGACCCGGCCGTGCGACTCACGCTCGACTGCGCCCGCCGTCGCGCCGCCGAGTCGTCGTCCCTCATCCGTCGCGCCGCCTCCCTCCGACTCGCGCTTCGCGCGTCGATCAACATCGCGGACGACGTGTCCCGTCGTCACGCCGAGCTGCTCTTGCACTCGGGGGAGCTGTCGGCCGCCGCCGAGAGGCTGCAGGTCGAGGAGGGGATGCTGAGCCGTCGCGCCGAGGAGATCGGCATGCCGCTGATGCACTACGACGCCGTCGACAGTCTTGGGCCGATCGTGGGCGTGCAATTCAGGGAGGGCGGACGCGTCGTGGTGAGGGGCGCGGCGAGGCTGCACGTCGACGATGCCGAGGAGTACGTCGGCGTGCTCGAGCAGATCGACGACGCGGTGATATTCTTCGGGGGAGGGTCGGCCGTCGCGAGTCGGGGGGGGGACGACGGCGTCGGGAGCGGGAGGGGGGGGGGAAGGGGAGGGCGCAATCTCGAGACGACGACGACGACGACGACGGCGTCCTCCGGCTCGGCCGAGTACTACCGACGCGCGTGCGCCCTCCAGGACGCGGCCCTGGAACTCCTGCGAGTCGCCGTCGCCGATCGTATCGCCCAGACGTCGTCCCAGGTCCAGGACGCCCTCCACCTCCCGCGCGTACCGATGGCCAGCGACAAGCTCGAGGCGTCCCTCGTGTACACGCGCTTTCACGGCATATCCAAACGCAGCAACTCGCTAATATCCATCGCGCGTAGGCGACTCGACAAACTGGGATCCGGTAGCGTCGCGTCCGCGAGTTACGAGGACCTGCTGGCGCTCTGTCGCAACGCGTACTGCGCCGCGAGGGAGACCCTCCTGACGTCGACGGTACGTCATCACATGGACGCGCTGCGGGAGCGTCACGGCCTCGTCGGTATGACTAGGCTCGCGTCAGTCTTCCTCATTAGGCTGTGCACCGTCGAGACGGCGCTGTACCTCGACTTCTTCGGCGATCCGGAGAAGAGACGTCGTCCGCGCAGGAGGGCGAAGGGGGCGCTGTTGTCGGACGTGGACGAGGAGGAGGGGGGCAATGATCCAGGGGACGGGGGGGGCAGCGAGGAGAAGGAGCGGGGCGCGGGGGGCGAAGAGGACGCCGAGAGGGGACCTAACTCCCAGCAATTCCGACGGATGGGATCGTCCTCCTCCCACCCGGCAGCGGCGGCGCTAGCCTCCCAGATCCTGTCCGAGGACGCGACGTATCGCGACGCCGAGTTCCAGAACATGCTCGGCTCGCTCTGCTCGGCCCTACACCGGACCATACGTAGGGGCCTCGTCTCGGTCCTGGACCTCGACGTCCTCTGTCAGGTAGTGAGCGTACTGCGCGAGGAACGGTCTGCCGCCAACTCCTCCCCCACAACGCTCGCCGCGGCCAGGGCGGTGTCGAGCGTCATCCAGGACGCACAGGAACGACTGATCTTCTGCGCGAATGACGCGCTGCACAAGGAGGTGGCGAGGTTCAAGCCGTCCGCGGCAGATCTGAATTATCCTGGTAAGCTTCTGGGTGAGAAGCCCAAGGTCGCGATCGTCGTCGACGACGACGGGACGGGAGCGGTGGAAGACGAGAAGGCGGATGGCAAGGCCGATGAGCCGGCAGACGACGCCGTCGCGGCCCAATTGCGCGTCTACGACTCGTGGTTCCCCCCCATGCGGAGCGTCTTGCGCATCCTCTCAAAGATCTTCCGCGTTGTGGAACCACGAGTGTTCGAGGACATTGCCCTCCAGTCGGTCCAGTCTTGTACGAAAAGTCTCAAGGATGGCAGCGTCCACATTTTGCGCAAAAGTGGTCAGATCCACGCGGATTTGTTCCTCGTGAAACATTTGCTGGTGAGACTGATGTGCGTTTCTTTTTACCCCGGCACATTTGACGCTTTTTATGATGTATCGTAGTATCACTCTCAACCTCCTGCTACATGGGCATCGATTCTGCCGCGAATGAAAGATTTTGCGCGAGCAGCTCTCCCCTTTCGACATACAGCTGCGATCCGTGGAAAGACAGCTCGATTTCAGCGAGGCCGGCAAGGCCGTCACCCGCTTCCTCGCCAATCGCAACCGGCGTCTGTTTTCCATGAGCACGGAAAACGCTCTCATCACGCTCCTCCGGGAGGGCGTGTCGGTCCAGGAATCGTCCGTGGATTCGAAGCGCGATTTGGAGGACTGCCTCAGATCAGCGTGCAACGATTTTATCGAACACACCTCGTCGTCGCTCCTAGGCCCTATCGCCTTATTTGTCGATCAGTGCAAGAATACCATTGGATCGACCGCAGGCTCGACGACGGACGCCTTGGCAAAGGCGCCGTTCATGGATGGCACCCTTGTAAGGGGCGTATTCTCGAGGGCACTGCAAAACCTCGATGGAGAACTTGACAATGTTTCAAAGCAGATGACTCTGTATCTGGAGAACACGGCAACGCAGGGCATTCTTTTGAAACCAGCCGTTCGGAAATTGTCAAGATCGTTAGAAGAGGCGAAACGATTCATCGGAGAAGTGCCAGATGGGGAGAATGGTTGGGACGCTGATGTGAGGGATGAGGTATTGAAATCTGTGGAGGACTTTGAAACCAGGGTGAAGTTGGCGTCTTTCAAGAAATAAATTGATTATCTTACACATCTCTTTAAGTGATTTCCTAAATCAAGATTTTCCCTGTTAAAATGATTCCATGTTTGACAGGAGGCCGATGATTCCACATTGGGTTTTGGGCTGTAACATCTAGAATATTTATTATGCTCCGTCACTTATCAACTCGTACCGTGTCTGCCGGATGGATGAGCTTATCTGTCCTGGTACATCCTGGTCGCAATCAAATTCATCAATCAACAAAAGGCACATTTCAGCCGCAAATCTCAGGGAGCTGTCTCCTGTCAGACACCCGAGCATGATACCCACGACATCATCCCCGCCAATAATGTGGAATCTTGTTATTTCAAAGAGCAAACATCTCTCATAAAGAAGTAGAATCTGAAGCCTCATCTCGGAGTCTTGCCGATCAGCGAAAACTCTGTGTATAATGTCCAACACGCCGGTGGAGGCAAGCCAGATGCAGCACTCCTTGCTGGAGCACAATTCCCCGATCCAAATAATGAGCTCCAACTTTATGTCATCGTGGCATGAATCATGAAGTTTATTAAAGACGTCTACTACTCGAGCCTTGTTATCATCAAGCTGATCGTGCCATTGAACTCCTGCTGGCAAATCGTCACGTGTGAAGTTGTTCATTATCCCCAGCCACTCGACAAGCAAGTCATCGTTCTCACAAGCTAGGGTGTATTGCATACATCTGCTGAACTGAGCACCCCAAAAATGATGTTCCCAATAAAGTCCATGAATGTAAGCTTCTGGGTCTTTCACAACGCCAATGAGAGGTTTTACATCATGATTTCCTGAAGCCTTCGCCAGTTTACACTGGAGACATTTCGTCCATCGGCCCAGGTTCCTTGCTACTTTCAAAAGAATTTGTTTCGTTCCGTCTCGCTGGGACTTTTTTATGATGCTAAAAATGGATTCTACACCACCGAGACACATCAACTCCTCGCAGCAGAGAGGATGCATTGTCATCTTAGTCGTAGAAAGGAGAGATATAGTCGGAAGCACTTGCATTAGGATAATCGACGCCTAACATATTAAGATGGCTCAACACTTACATTCACGAGAATCCCGGCAACGGCCTTGTCTAGCTCTTCATTGGCTGAAACGCGTGCCAACAATTCCATCAAGCATGTGGTGATTTTAGCTTCATATAATTTTTGTCGATCTTCTTCTCTTGAAGTGAGGTGATAAATCAATTTAAGAGTGATGTTGCAGAGTGAGTTTTTGTGCAGGAATGTCAACAATCGGGAGTGTATCTTTTCGGCTGAAATGAAGTTGGCACATTCCTGGTGAAAGCTTATGTTGAACAGCGTGTTGATGGCATCATGGACTAACGCATTCTGCGGAAAGCTCAATAGATGAGTAAGCTGTGAAATAGCTCTGCATCCATTTCTTGATAAGTCGCTAGGAGTGTCCGCGAACGCGCTTGTCTTATTCAAGAGAGAAACAGCTACGAAGAGATGTTCGGATGGCTTTCGATACAGTATGCATTGGATGAGAATATCCACAAGAGACTTCTTGATCATCTTTTTCAGGACAGTTGAATCATCAGCAAGGTTGTCGAGGATGCTCAGGCAAACGAAAAGCAGACGCTCCTGTTTCTGTGAAAAAAGATTTTGTGAGGTCAAGTCGATGACGCAGTTGGCTGGCACTGCCGAATCAGTTGTTAGTGAAGCAGGCGCAGATCCTCTGTGCTGAGCTCGCTTAATCTCCAATTCGACTAATCCCAGTGTTAAAGCGCCAACTCGATGGCCCGACAAGATCTGGTGAAAATCCTCAATCAATGAGAGTGATAGAAACAGCTTTCCAAGAGAAAACATCAGCTCGATTGACTGATTAGAATCGTCCCCTAGCAATCGAGCTAGTGCTGACATGAGTTGGTGGTTCTGAACGATACTAACGAGAGTGTCAGTGGATTTACCGAGCAACAAGAGTACATGATTGATTCCTTTGATCACATCTTCTGGAGACCCATAAAGTAGCTCTAACGAATTACTTATGATCTGATCAGGAGTATCAACTGAGTCTGGAGGCATGTTCTTCTCCCACTGTCGTCTCCTCTGCAAGTCCAAGCTGAAACTGGAAAGGTTGAAGTTAAAAATTTAAACTACTTATTGTATTTTCATTTACCCGACTGAGAAGAATGGAAAATAAGAATCGTCGGCGCGGTGGCATCCCCGGGGAGGACGAAAGAGGAGCTGCAGAATGGAGTACTGAGCTCGAACGTGTATCTTCGAGGCTAAACAGTGTCGTCCACAAGACGCCCGTCTTCTCTTGCGCCACCACAATAATGCGTCCTCTTTGTGAAGCCTTTGCGACGTTGGAACCGCAGCTAACTCACGTTAGCAAGATGGTGCGCGAGGAGCTCCGTGAACTGAAGGCAAAAGAAGAGGGATACCTTCGCGAGCGCTTCGGGCGGCAAATCGACGAATACAAGAAGGTCAGCTCCGTTCGTCTCGGCTAATGGCACATTCTTCCTTAGCCAAAATGGAAAGTATGGAACCTCTCGCTCATCATTGTTGCATCCCAACCATTTTTGACAGGCGAAGACGAACCTCAAACGTCTCGAGGAGACCCACGAAGAGCATGCCGAAAACGCAACGAATCTATCCGATGACTTGCAATGTCTCTCTGAGGAACTCGATCGTATGAAGAAAAACTTGGACGGCGAGGCGACCAGCGTCAGCGATGCAACGCCCTTGGCGGAAATACGCGCGGCGATACAATGTCTACAAAAGGAAAATAAAGAGCTCGATGTCTACTTAGGGGTGTTGGTGAGTAGGATTGGATCAGGTGAGAATACGCATCCTCTAATTACTTCGTACTGACGAAATTGCAATGAATATAGGATTACGAATTGACTCTAGCGAGGATGAATGACGCGAATCCTAAGGAGCACAGTCCCTGCGACGACGAGAGGGAGGACGAACACAGTCTGGATAATGATTAGTCATCGCATTACTTCTTTGTAGTCGTCGTCGCTTCACGATCGGAGGAGGATGCAGGGTGGTCCCGTCGTCCCTCGCAGTCGCGGCTCCTGATAAGAGCAAAAGGCGCTGCTCTGCACTGTGATCGGAAAATGAGGATATTCGAGAGAACCACAGCTGGCTGGCTGGGGAGTCGGCGGGGATGGGGCAAATTGGTGGAAGTTGTTGAGGGATTTCTCATAGTAATATGAATTCCATGATAGAGTAGGATTTATTTGATTTCCCAACCAATTTGTGAGGAATTTCTTGATTATAGTGTGTAGTAATGGCTCCAGCATGGGTCAATTTCTCTTTCCGGACATGCTAAGCAAACCGTGTCTCTGAGACGATCAAAGTGACGAAGCTATCTCATGGAGTATGTTTTACCACCATATCGAAAGAAAGACAACGATGCCACCTTTCTTTGCACAAACATTTATGAACATTCAGAGACATAGGTTTTTGATTGATGAATAGAAAAGGAGCGAGTGATTTGAAGAAATATGAATTGCTTTAAAAGTATGTGCAATCCCTCGCCACCACCCCTCCCTCCCCAACTTGCCAGCCCCGCGCCCGGCCACCCACGCGGGGAGACGATCAAAGTGACGACGCTACCTCATGGAGTATGTATTACCACCATATCGAAAGAAAGACAGCGATGCCACCTTTCTTTCCGCAAACATTTATGTACATTCAGAGACATAGGTTTTTGATTGATGAATAGAATAGGAGCGAGTGCTTTGAAGAAGTATGAATCCCTTCAAAATATGTGCACTCCCTCGCCTCCCCTCCCTCTCTATTCAGGTCTCATTATTTTTTCAAACTAAGAGATCTTTCACGAAATGAACATCCATCTCGTTCTACTAGTTGCGGCAGCAACCCTACGAACCTCCTACGCCGAAGAAACCACCAGAGTTCCTGGCGGAGTACATCATGTAAGATTGGGAAAACTCTTTGAAGAGGGAACTGGAGAGATCAAGAAGAAGATGACCGAAGCCAATATCCTACTAAATAGCACAACAAGATACCTCTCTTCTACAAATGCACCTAATATTACTCTCTGTGATGAGCTCCTTGACTGTATGGAAATCCTCACAGGAGCTCCCGTTGATTTTCATGGTGCAAAAAAGGACGACGTTTGTGATTTATACCTCACCTTCTACCAAGGAAATGAGGGGGTGACAGCCATTTGCAATGTTGCTTTGCTACCTCAAGAGAGAACTCCCACAAGCACCCCCAGCAATATGCCCTCCTACCTTAATAGTTCAACTGGAGGAGATGACTTTGTAACCCAGGCGGTCACTTGCAAGACAAAAGCCGAAGCGGTTTACTACGATGATTCGGGTGAAAACACCGCGTATGATCGTTCCGTGGCAAGTATTGTTGGAACTTTTATCAAAACCGGAAAGCGTGCTCGCACCGATGCCGATGCGGTCGCTGCTTTAGTAATTATTGCTTTAGGAGTTGCAAGGGAAGCTGTTGCAGCCTCAGAAGCTTGCGGTTTTCTAGCGGAGGGAGCCACCTTGGGGGTTTGCCTTGGTGCCAAAGTAGCTGCTCATGTGACTTTGGCTTCCCTTGAGATCGTAAGCGACCAGATTAATTTTCACGATTCTGGAATTGATGGTAGCGAGATTCTCGCTACCTTCCAGAATACAGGTCTTATTCTTGAACAAACATGTGAAATGTTTACTCTCATGGAAATAATTGATGAAAAACTCAATCAAGCGAACACAAAACTCGATCAAGCGAACGCAAAACTCGATCAAGCGAACGCGAAACTCGATCAAGCTAATGCAAAACTTGATGACCTACTTTGCCCATTTGGCCCAGAAGGTGCGACTTTTACCGCCCTACGCCAGGGATGTGACGCCATAGATCAGAACTGCGATGGTGTGGTTGATGAATGCACTGAGGACAAGGTCCCTCCTTCTTTGACATTGCGAACGCCAATTCCAGATAAATCTTTCAAGAGCACCGATGAAGCTCGCCAATTCCTACAAGAAAACGTTATTGCCTCTGATGATTGTGCCGCAGAATTTCAAACTGAGATTCAGTTACAGAATGGACCAGACTGCTGTGATTGTGTATTTCGAGTCAGGACTGCTGACGTGCGTTGCGGGGCAACAGCAGACAGAACTTTCATTGTTAAAGTTGACAGTGATGCGCCAGTAATAAGCTGTGGATTCTTTGTGCAGCAAGATCCAATCCATGTCTTGGGAGGGTTTGATCTTTGCGGAGGTCAGCCAGTTCCATTTCCTGGTGTGAATGATCCTCTCCACATTGACAAGAGTTATGTTGGACAAGGCCTCTTTAATGTTGGTCTCTGGTACCAGATTGAGGTAAGTGCAATTCTCATTGCAATCACACACCAACTTCTGTTTCTGAATATGAACATGTTTCTTTGCTGTCTCTTCATCCTTAATTGCAAGGATGAATGTGATAAAGGAGTACTTCCTGTCACAGTTCAAGTTCTCAGCAACGAGCTGGCAAAAGAAGAATATGTATGGATTGTTGAACGTAATGACCTCCCCAATAAAGTGCATAGGGCAGAAGTCTACCTCTCTCCGACCAGGTAAGTCATATTGTAGAAAGTCGAGTTGAGATTTAGTGAAATCTAGGTAGTTATGCGCTAACATTCTCAATATTGGTTATCTCAAGCTGTCACGATGACTCGAGCAGCAGTAGCATCTGTAAAATTGAAGAAACAGACGATGACAGCATTACCACCCGATTTTACGATGTTGCCATCTCTGCAACAGATGATGCAGGAAATACCGGCATCAAAATTTGCAGCGTAGTAGTCATCCCTGACAATCATTATGGTGTCGGTAGCATCGGGAAAAGTGGAAAAAGTGGCAGTGTCGATAGCAGAAGTAAAAGTGGGAAAGGTAGCATAGTTGGCCACGATCCCAATGATTTGCGTGAGGAATACAAGCTTTCCACTAAGCGATTTGTCATCTCTGAGCTTTCTCTTGAATGGAATCCAAATCTGGACACCACCTTAGTGCCCCCTCCTCTTCCTCCTCTTTCCGAACCGGACATCAATTCCAAATCAGGAAAAGGCTTCAGGAATGTTCTGTGTGGTGAAAGTTGAAGCAAAAGTAGAAAAGGGCGGGAAAATCCCACTCCAAACATCGCTTTCATTGAGTTGAGTTATGTCATTTGACTTTTCCATGCCGTCTGAGTAAACAAAAGTCACATAATGGGGTTATCTAACGGTGAAACGAGATTGTGTCCTCTCATGTGAGGAAAAATCAGGCTGATATGTGTAATTTTTTGTGTGTCTGAGTAGTTCATCGTGTAGCTGTACAAATAAAGTAATCGTTGTAGTGAAAATATTATATTAGTTTAACAGTAAATAGCTAGTGAAAATATTATCAATCTCAAGGGTGAGCTATGCGGTGTATGTAATTGCAAGACAAGGTTTCTACGGTTTGTAAGGTTGGAAAAGCTATCCTCCATGGACGTCTATCGGCCGTGACGGTTGGGGGTGGCTGGAATGATGGCTTTCTACTGCTTCGAGCAACCTTCAACGGTGAGTCTCAGGATGGTTATCTCCCTTTCCCGACGTCGTCGATTGCCATGATCACGTCCTTCTTGTGGAGGAGGCCCATCATCGGCAATCCTTCCTCCGTGCCGCAACTAGTAACGCCTCACCCTTTGGGGCCATTATGTCCCTCCGGATTGGCCGCACGCCGTCGTTCATGATAGCTGGTGTACTGATGAGAGAGGTAACTTACTCTCTAACTTACGTTTTGTGAAGACTGATGCCCGGACTCGGACTGACCTGAGGTTTCCTCCGTTTTCGTTTTCTATGCCCTCTTATTGTTTGTGTATAACGTGAGCATACACCGGACCCCACTCACTGTATTTAGGCTGTTCCATTTGCACTTCATGGAGTTCCTGCTCCGGCCGGGAATGCGCTTCACAATCTCAGACAAACTTCCTCTGAGAATCCCTTAGACGTTTCATCTCAGCGTCTGTCCAATGGATGCCATTCTTGTCATCCAGATCCAGCGCATCTTCATGATAACGATCCCTCTCATTCCTTTGAAGGCGTGCAGTATCACATTGCTCAGCCCTCACCACCTGATCAGAATTCAATATTATTCGTCATGACCGTAAATCGCAGGTAGTTCTGCGTTGTCACGATAACACTAGCGTTTTCTCTCTTTATTTTGAAGGTGTGCAGTGTCTAATTGATCTGCCCTCTCTGCCTCATCAGAATTCAATAGTGATTCATTTTCATGATAATGCAATCAACTTATTCGCTTGATCGCTATTCAACTTCACACCATTACTCGATTTCATAAAAGTCGTTCGTCGACGCTTCACGTAAACTAAGTGCCACGGAATTCTGTGCTCAGATGATGATCAATTTCTCGCTCGATCACAATTAATGACTTCTCCTCGCCGGACATCTACTTACACCCAGAGCCCATGAATTGAATAGTTTGAATTTCTCACTTTGGTTGCGGCTACTTAACGCGATAGCTATTGATCAAATCGATCCACCATTGATTGGTGAGCTTCTCGAATTTATACTGCATCGCCTTGGAAAGGATCCTCGGGTATTCCCCCTCGAGCAAACTCGGCGTGACTTCGTCGTATAAGCCCACCCACAAAACTGGCAAGTCGTCGTAGGAGCTATACAAACCATCTCGTCGACCGTACTTCTCCAAAATCGGTATTGCGCCCAAAATTAGGGCCTCCCACACTCGATACGTGTCCCATCCCATCCCGCTCGGGCATAGGACGAACTTTGAATTCGTTAGCTGTCGAAGGTAATCGGATTCATCCGGAGAATCGTCCTCCCACCCCTCTACGTATTCGTTCTTTATCGCTCCGTCGAAGTTTGATACAACGCGCTCAACGATAGGCGTCCTGGTCGGCGTACCCCTTACGTTGATCAGCAAGAGATTCTCCCGATCGGATATCGGCATCGTGCGAAGGGCCTTGGCGGCATTGGCCTGCTGGCCCAGCGGCACTGAGAACACCTTCGGGTGGTCAAGCCACTGGTGTTGCGTGGTGAAGATCGCGGAGAGGTTGGCGTGGTCCAGGTAATGCCAAATGTCGTCCAATTCGCACCCGTCCTCCCTCCAATGGACCTCCCAGCTACCCCAATCCTCCGTCCGTCCGGGCACGTGCGTGGAGAACGACCCCCAATTGGAGTCCCATTCCTCCCCTCCCATGTACAAATGGACCTTGACACCCCCCGTCATCGTGAACGCCGCGACGGTGCCGCACATATCCCCGAAGAGCAAATCTCCCCGTTCGGGATCGGTGAAAAGCTCGAGGTACTCCTCCCTCTCCTCGTCCTCCGTCGCCTCCGACAGGAGCCAGCCCTTACTCCGGGTCATTTCCATCTCGGCCACGAAATGTCTTCGGATCTCCTCGTAGCGGACCACGGAGGACTCGTTGACGAGCGCGATTCGTCGATCGTGCATGTGAAGGCGCAGCGCGCGTTCGTCGAAGTGGCCAGCGCCGGCGCCGACGATTGTGAGGACGTCGTCGTCGTCGTCGAAATCCTCGTGACGGACGTAGAAGTCGGCCGAGGATTTCCACCTCTCCCCCCGATCGTCGCGGCGCAGCGATGGCATTGCGCTCCCGATGAGGAGGGACGAGAAGGCCGCCAAGGCGAGGATGATGGCGAGGTTGAGGAGGGGGGGGGGGGGCGACTTCGCCGGCATCGTGCGCTTATTTATTTTGTGCGCCTTAGATGAGAACTTATTTTGCCGCCTCGCCACATGGAGTATCGTGGAGTAGTAGAGAGCACAAAACAAACACACACTCATCCCCCCACGCGCTCCACCTGCCACCCTCGCGTACAGTCATGAAGACATCCGCCCTCAAGAGGAGGGCGAAGATACTCCTGTTCGGGGACTCGATCACGCAGCAGTCCTTCGGCGCGTCGTCCCGAGGCTGGGGCGCGCAGGTCGCGGACAGGTACCAACGCCGCGCCGACGTGCTGAATCGTGGATACTCCGGGTACAACACGGATTGGTTCCTCAGGCTCGCGTCAACGGACGCGGGGAGGTCGGACCTATTCGATCACGAATGCGTGGCGCTCGTGACGATATTCCTCGGCGCGAACGACGCCTCCGATCCGGAGCTGAACGGCAGGCAGCACGTGCCGTTGGGAACGTACGAGTCGAACCTCGGTGAAATCATCTCCCTCGCTCGATCGAACTTCGGGGAGGACGTGGGGATAATATTGATCTCGCCGCCGCCGGTGTGCCACGAGGGACGACTGCGCTTCCAGAGGGAGGCGTACGGGGAAGGCGCAACGGGAAAACTGGAGAGGACGATCGAGCTGTCCGGGAAGTACGCTCGGGGCGCCGGAAGAGTCGCGAACGAGATGGGCGTTCCCTTCCTCGATCTGTGGACGAATATGCAATTCACCGCCGCGGGAGAGGAGCGGGAGAACTGGAGGGACTTCTTGTCCGATGGTCTGCACTTCAGTGCCTTGGGCAACGAATTCGTGGGAGCGGCGTTGCTCGATGTGATAGATGAATGTTTCCCGCAACTGTCGGTGAAACCCGCCCCCGACACGGGAAACATCAACTCACTCTCGACGTGTCTGGCGATTCCAAAAATAGGTCCTTGGCATGATGAGATCGATGAATCGGGCAAAGCATTTGACAGTTAATGAATTTAGTAACTTAGGATGGTACTATATGCTTGCATCAAAACGCATCAAAATAAATATCACGAATCACTTTGCCAGCATCCCATCCCCAAAAAAACGATGCGCCATCATTGAGCCGGGCCGTCTTTCGTTGGGTATATTATATTATCATCGGCCAGAGGGTTCGCGTGTATGGTAACGCGAGTGATTACCGGCGGGTTTATCGGACGGTGCTTATTCCTCTTCTTCGTCGCCGCCTCCCCCTCCACCGGCAGTCGTTCCATCTGATCGAGCACGTCCCACCCGTCCAGAACGCGTCCGAATACCGTGTAAACGTTGTTCAGGTGCGGCTGCCGTTCGTAGGTGATGAAGAACTGTGTAACATGTCAGCGACAAAGGATCGCATTTTTTTTGAACATGAAATATCGGCCTCGTGAGAACGAATCGAATCACTCCGCGGGGGACGCGAATTCACTTCCGAAAAAAAAAATAGCAACGCGCAAATAACACGCGATTAATTCACCTGAGATCCGTTCGTGTTCATCCCCGTGTTGGCCATGCTGACCTGCCCCCTCGTGCCGTGCGTATTATCTGGATGGAATTCGTCCTCGAACTTCCCCCCCCATATCGATTCCCCTCCCTTGCCCGTCCCCGTGGGATCGCCGCCCTGGATCATGAATCCCTTTATGTTCCTGTGGAATATCGTCCCGTCGTAGTAT
Source organism: Stephanodiscus triporus (assembly GCA_036939755.1). Classification (NCBI taxonomy): domain Eukaryota; phylum Bacillariophyta; class Thalassiosirophyceae; order Thalassiosirales; family Thalassiosiraceae; genus Stephanodiscus; species Stephanodiscus triporus. Next base: position 15,972 of record JALLAZ010000121.1, read on the forward strand.
CCGCTCGCGCATAGGGCGAGGAAATTGAATGCCGTGCGTTGGGCGGTGTCGCAGAACACCTCTATTTTGATGTCGCCGAGGCTGGTGTGGAGCGTGACCGACATGATGTGTGGAGGAACCCCCGTACAGCCAAAATGATGAAATTGTATCGTGCGTTTGCTCGACGGTTCGGTTGGCGATTGGTCTGCGTCTCTGTCTCTGCCTCCAGCTCTCTGCCTCTGACCCTCTGCTCCTGGAAGCTTGAGACTACGGAGGGCAGGGGGGATGATGGGCGGCCGGGTCGGTTACTTACTATGTTCAGGGGATTTTACTTTTATTTTTTGGCGTGCGGCCTCCGCCTTGCTCGGGGACGATCGTATGATGTAAGAGTAGTACCATAACGGAATCCTACGTCTATCGTACTCTTCTCTCTATTTTAGATTTCCGAGAATGTTTTAGAGGTTACAAACTCCTCTGTCGGATCTCACATACTCATACACTTGATACGTGGGAATAGATATGTCAAAAAATGCCGCCGCGCGCCCTGGAAAAAAAATAATTGATCAGCGAGAAACACACCAGTCTCGCCGCCGGCCGGCCACTCTTATCCCACTTTTCACTTCTCTCAAAAATAATAATTGCTACGGGGCTTCGTTCCTCGGGAGAACTTTACCCGAATGGCACCAAGGAAGAGCAATCTGATCGATAAATATTTTCGTATAACACTGCGCTAAAATGGCTGAGCACTGGGCACGGTTTCAAAAGCAGGAACGGGCCAGGTTGGCGGAATCCGCCATGCCCATAGACGCCGTCGAGTTGGAAAGACAGCGTCGGAGGCAGAGCGGACTGTGCTCCGTGAAGTCCCTCTTGTGCTGCCTCACGGTCCTCGTGGGGAAGCCTTCCACGGGACGCGCGAAGGACACCTTGAAGAGACCGGCATCTTACCACAGGCGTAGCTTCGAAAATGATGACGATTCGTTCGGGTACAATTTCGACGATGAGCAAATATCCCCCAGGGTTTTGTCGCGGTTGGCGAACGGGGGTCATAACTTCAACTAGTGCAAAAGCCTGCATCGTGAAAAAATAGAGCGTATTCGTCAGGTACCGTGTTGGTGATAAAAACACGCGTAGGTCAAGGTGATCGACCTGTCATAGGCAGGAAGAACGCGAACCTCATGTTTCCATCGCCCCTTAGATTAACGAGGAGGACTTGGTTCGGTTATTAATGTGTGCGTGTGTTGGGGTGGCCAGATATGTTGAGGATAAAGAATTGGTTGAGATGCTGCTTACTCCATCATGGACGCTGGCTTCCAGGTGTGACGAACGGGAGGAAATTATCCCGGATTGATTTTTATGTGAATTAATTATGGTAGATGTAGATGTTATTCAATCTCCGTTAATAATGACGAGTAAGTTGGTTTAATTTCACCCTAAGGTCAAGCAGATCGTAAAATTATCTCTCACTCGATCTTTTATTGCAATTCGCCCTCCTCTCCATCAGAGAAGCCGATGAAATGAAGGACAAGAAACAATTGTTGGGAAAACAATTTAGACGAGTTTTTCCACTGCTTCGTTGCTGTCAAGTTAACTACCTAGGACGGTGACGTAGTGTGCAGTGTGTTTGGTAACATACAACTATTTTCGTTTAAATAATAATAATAATAAATGCTCCATCTAGTCCTTCAGCGCTCAGACTTAACTTTCTTTTTGCTAGGTACGAATGCATCAACAGATACTGCATCGTCAGACACCACATAACTGTCGTCTGATATCTGCTTCCGTTTTCGTTCCGGATACCTCGAGGTTCTAGTCGAACTTTCCTCCTTCGGATCTTTGCTGTCAGTGGGAGGGCGCTGAGCATGGGCTGTCTTCTTCTTTCCGTAATTCTTCAAGAAAATAGGCGCCAGACGCTTTTCTGGGTTGGCAGCTGGGGGGTGGATCTCCGCTGGCGATTCCCCTCGCTGCGGATGACGATACGGCGACAATTTCGGCTTCGTCTCGGCATCTACCGGGCTCATTTTCTCGGGGCTTTCCCGTCTTGCATTACGCGTTGGGATCAATGAAGGCCTTGTCTCGGTTGATGTTGGGGTGTCACATAGGCTCTCCTTGTCCAACCACTTGCTACTTGATTCCATTCGCCGTTTAAGATCGCGTAAAATTTCTGGGGGGGGGGAGTGTGAGGTTGGGCTGTATTTCAATCGACAATATAATAATAGGGTATCATGGTACTCACTTTGACGTGCAACGGAATCATTGACTTCAAATAGCTCTCCGCTATAGTTCGATTTCTTGAAAAATCGGCCTCCCTCGCCAAGACGCATCTTGAGTTCTTGGAAAATCTGCTCGCCCATTTCAACATCCCTAGTCCCTCCCTTTTGCCATTTGCCAAGTTCTTTAAAGTGATTCCACATATAATCCTGTGAAGGAAACAGAAAAAAAAGTGAGCATTCTGTCGCAGAAAACAACGCTATCTCTCAAGTTACTGTCGCTGTATCACTTACTTTGTACATATCATTGAGAAAGCTGAGGACTATGTCGTAATGACCAGGTTTGGAAGAATTGTTTTTGGGTTGTGGAGAATTGGCAGCTTTCATTTCACTCAACATATTCTCTAACCCCGACGGATCCTTTTTTACAGCTTGTACATCAGACTTCTTTTTCGAACCAGCAGCGCTCATATCGACCGGTAGAGGATTCTTTCTCGGTCGTCCTCTGCCGCGTTTCGGGGCTGGAGTCTTGTCGATTGCGGTCCCAGGAGTGTTAATTGTGCGGCTGTGATTTTTATTGCTGAATTTTCCACCCTGCCCTGTATTTAATTTTTTCGTAACAGTCGCCAGCGTCAAACATGTTTTCATTCTCTTCGAAGTTTCTTCCGTACTAGGCAACAAATTTGCTTTCTTTTTCTTCGAGGATTTCGGCGTCTTGAATGAAATATCCGTCCCAGGGTTCTCGAGTTCGAATTTCTCCATTTCTTTCTTGTATTGTTTCAACAACTTGGCGTAGTTTTCATGCGCCCTCACTTGTTGATCCTTGTATTTCCGTTTCTCGACTTCGTTCATGGCGTTCCACCTCTCGGCAATGACCTTCGTGCGTTCTGCCATGGTCTTATTCTCAAGCTGCTCATTCATCACATTCTTGGCATCAGCGCAGAAGAATGCAAACGAAGTCGCGGGCTTCTTCGGCTTTATGGGAGCACCGTCGGGCGAATACCCCGCTGCTGCCACTGAATTCGGCTTCGTGGGAACGGGGCGGGGAGGCGGGGGTATTTCGCCATTGTCGTAGATGTTCCATTGCTCGTCGTCCGCGTCCGCGGAATTTCTCATCGTTATGGCGGTCACGGGCTGGCACAACGAGGCTGTGGTGTCGATCTCCTTCCCCTCGTCCTCGCCGACGATGCTCCAAATCGGCCGACCGCACGCATCCGGACACTCCGGACCGAAAACGCCATTTTTCCTCATGGGGATCAGGTGGACCCAATGCAGATCGCGGATGAACGTAAGGACATAGTAGTACTCGAACCTCGAAGCCCCAACTATCCCATCAGTCGACTTGAGCTTCACCACCTTTTCAAGCAGGTTTAATTCCTCTTTCTCCGAATTGGCGGCGACGTCGGGGCCCTCGCGCTGAAATCGCGCCATGTCCACCTCGTATTTCTCCATGGCCTCCATGTACTCGGCCTTGGACTCTTCATACTTTTCCTGGTATGGGATCTTATCCTCGTCCGACATAGCTCTCCACTTCTCAGAAAGTATCTTGTTCACCTCGTTGAATGGCAAGCCCTCCAGTTTCCCCGCCATGCTGGACCTGGCGTCGACGGTGAAGTGGGCATACGAGGTCACGGGACGCTTTGGCTTTTGGGGCTCTCTCGCCGTCGGCCTCTTCGCAAAGACTGGGGCAAGAGTGGGATGCGCCTTCTCGGGTTGCAAAAGCAAGTCCTTGACGCCGCAGGACTCGGGGTCGTATGGCTGAATCGTCACCGCGAGGGAGTCGGCCACCGGCCTCTCCTTCGTCTGTAGGCCCCTCTTCCTATTCAGCCTCATCGCCATCATGTAGCTCGTGTCATTATCTTCCCCATCGGCGTCGGGGAAGGTCCAGTGGCTGTAGGCGATCGAGTCCGACCCTTCGTCAACGTGAAAGTGCGAGATTTGCACGCGCGTCCCTCCCAACAACTTCGAGTGGCCAACCAAGTCAGGATATCGCCTCTTATTCGCACGCAGGAGTTCGGCGAAGTCCACACCGAGTTTCTTGGCTATGCTGCGAGGTGTCTCGTTTTCCTCCGCCATGTACCACTTCGGCTTCAGCGGCGCGCTACTCCTGGATGCTGCTGCGGCGGCGGCGGCGGCGACGGCGACGTCCCCATGATGCTCCACCTTGGGGACGAACATCTTCGTCCCCGACTTCAACCAGCTCTTCTTGACGAGGTCTTCACCGTGCAGCGGCCTGTTTAAAAAGACCACGTCCAACGCATCAACGCCAAATTCAATCGCGATGGTCGATGGCGTCTCGCCGTTCTTCGTGGTGTAGTACTCGAAGACTGGGTTCGAGACGTATGCGTCGGGACTGGCGGTCTTGCCCTGGACGCACCCGACGCGGATGAAGCCCATGCTCTCGTAGAACGGGATCGAGTTTTCCGTGGCCTGTAGGATGAGGAAGTCGTAATTCTGGCGAGCGGTCGCCTTCATGCACTCGAGGTGCTCCACCAGGAGACGGAGCAGTTGCTGGGTGCAGCAGTGGGACGAAGGGATGAAAAAGAAATTAGGCAATCGCGTTAGGATAGGGTTTTAACGATGATGACACCCGGATAATAATTCCTGAAGAAAATGACGGCATCCCCCTTCCAAAACTCTCCCCTCACCTTCCCGCATCCCAATCCACCGAACAACGACACCTCCGCGACGCGGGGGTACACGATGCCCTCGAGGTGGGGATTCCCCCCCTTCACCGTGGCCTCCAGGGCCTCGGCGAGCGTCCCGTCGCCGTCGTACCTGCGCAGACCGTTCCTCATCTGCTCCTCCAGCGCGTCATCGTCCGATCCGAAGGCCGCGACGTTGAGCGAATCGAATCGAAACGTCGACTGCCAGTTCGTGAAGGTGGTCATCGTGATGAATCCCTGGAGCATGCCGCGCCTCCACATGGGGGAACCCTTGGCGTTCGAACTCCTGCCCCTGAGGGACGTCGGTGCGTCGGTCCGGACCATGAGACCCCAAATCGGATCGTCGGTGTCGATCCGATCGAAGATGTACTCGATGCTTAGCGGCTTCGTCGGCGCGCCCTTGGTCGTCGGGGGGGGTGCGTATTCCCACGAAGACGACGATCCCGACGACCCCGACGTGTCGAGCCTCCTCCGTCGCGCGGCCTCGTTGCACAGGAGCGTCATCTCGGCGATGGAGTCGACCAGGTGCTTGCGGTCGGACACGACCGACAGGGTCGATCCGGAGAGGTCGCGGGAGCACCACGGCACGTCGCGGAAGTTGTACGACGGCTGCTTGAGGGGCTCGCCGGTGAAGCGCCGGGCCTCGAACGCCATAATGATGCTGGGAGGTGATGTCGGGGGCTTGGCGACTTTTTTATGCGAGCGGGGCCTTCGGGGGGTCGGATTGGAGAGGAGAGGAGAGTCGAATCTCTTTCTAGAGGAGTATGTACCTATTTTTTTTTCGTGAATGATGCCTCAGATGGGAAAAGAACATGAGATGAAATGCTCCTCCCACCCCCCACCCGTTCGGCGCACCCGGACGTTGGATGGATCCGACCACGTGATGCGATTTCACGAGGGCCCCTCACCGTCCCGGCTAAATGAGCTTGATGTTTATCTTTTTCGCGGACGCCGGGTCGCTTGATTGATTGGGTCGAGCAATGCTCTCAATGACGGCCAGTAACATCAATGCCAGGGGCCAATCCCAATAAAGCAAAAGCGGCGCGGGTGGGAAAATGCCCCTTGAACCTCTCCTTTCGTCTTCCGTTTTTTGTCGTGACCGACGTGGAAATAGGTAAGTAGAGTACTTAGAGGATAGGCAAAAATAGAGGCCACGGTCAATGTGACCGTTGGCTATTGTGTGCTCGTTCCAATGTTGGGAGTGAACTGAAGCGAGTAATTTGCGGGGCCTCTAGTCCATAAATTTGAATGGGCCGCGTCAAAAAAGGCAGGAAAGCCCGCAGTTCCGAGAATCGGACCAGTATCTTTTAAATAGGGATAGGTAGAGTCTCTACCAATATCCATCTCTAAGAAGAAGGCAAGAATAGGAGGCTAATTTTTGCATCTGCCATGCTCCTAGAAAGTAATTAGTTACTACGGCTAACATATCAATTGGCCGCTTAGCAAAATAACACTTTGCTAACACT
>JALLAZ010000122.1:0-22361 GCA_036939755.1 Stephanodiscus triporus
TCTGTTAGCTGACCGTTAGTTAACTAACGCGACAATTGATAATAGAGGGGTAGTAGGAATACATCGGGGGAGAGGGGGGAGCTGATGCAGGCTGAATGTTGTGAAGGAATCAGGCCCCCGACACTCATCGTGTGAATGACGAAGTAGTAGAGTAGCGGCGCGACCTTCGCATCGACGAGGCGAAGCGCCAAGCGTTGGAGGCTCGCCGCACTATGATATTCTGTCTGGTGGTTTTGTCTGATGACCACACAAAAATAGCTAGTTACATATACTTACAGGTTAATTGTTCTTCAGACATCCTTCAACCTTGCTTGCCATTGCAACGCACGGTTTTCTAAATTATAACTTGCAAGTTCGTCAAACACGAGGCCAGAGAGGCAACGAGGAATATCAGCTTAACCACTGTCCCTTTTTTGCAGGAAAAAAAATCGTGTTCTTCCTCATATTTCGATTTCCTCCTTCGATTGTTCGGCCGCCGCCTCCACGTGCATTTTCTCCGCGCGAACAAGATCATTGAATAGGGGCATCGCGCTCACCGCGCCAGCGGTCGGGAGGACGCAGTCTTCCTCCAGCTCGTCCATGAGCATGTCCTTCACCATGCACGCGCCCGCCTTGTACAGCTCGTCGGCCACGACGTCGAGGGGGTCGGGATCGACCCTCTGCTCAATGAGGACCCACCCGCTCTCTTTCGCTGATCGGATCATCTCGTCCTGGACCTTGCGCACGCGATCGAAGTTTGCGATCTTTTTTTCCTCGGCATCCGTGTTTCCCGTAATCATGCCCCGCTTGAGCAGCAGCTTTTTGTGGTGCTCCTCGTCGGACACCACCAGGAGCACGCCGCACGCCGTGCCCCCAGCCGCGACGAACCTGTCAATATACTTCCTTGACGGACGGATGGACACGCCCTCGAGGACGAGGGATACGCCGCGCTCGATTGCGTCGTCAACCAGGCCCTCGACGCTCGAATCAAGGACCTTGCAGGTCTCTATCCACGACTTGACGGGATCGTCCGTTCCGTCGTCCGACGAGGCGGCTGCGACGATCGGGAGCGCGCGAGGGCGGCGACGGCGCGAAGCGTACAAATGGTGGCGAATAGATTTGGTCGGTGAGGGATTTTCGAGCTCTTCGCATCAATCGGCACAAAGGAATCGAGCAAAGGGGGGCGGGGACATTCGACGGAAACGAGAGGGCACTCACCGTACGACGAGCGGTGCAGGGGAGGCGAAATGCTCTCGGGGACGTAGGAGCGCATCACTGCCCGCACAGTATCCGTCGAGATGCACTTCAGTATGCCCTGCTCTAGCGCGAGCGACATCCCGAACGTGGACTTGCCGGTCCCGGGCCCGCCGCTGATGAGGATGAGCTTCGGCGGTTCCTTATCCCGCAGCTCCCCGGCTTTGAAGTGGAGGCGCTGCTTCATCGACGCGTTCAGGGACGCGTCACGTCGTCTTCGCGCGGTGGGAGGGGCGGATCGCGAGGAGGACTCGCGGACGACTGCGGTCGACGTCGTCGACGGCGGACCGAACGCGTGCGCAGGAGGCGACACGACACATGATGAAACAAGGAGAAGTGTGAATACTCTTTGCAACATCCTCCCGGCGCTAAGTAGACGAGCGCAGTTTGACGAGACGAGTAGGCTTAACGGTAACGGTAGGCTCGACGGTGAGGTCTCTCTCCAGAGGGACAGCCATGCGCAACGGTGGGTTAACGAGGAAAAGTCATGGGTTGGGCGCAGGCGGCCGCGGAGTTCTTGGGATGGAAGAAGCAGTTGTTTGTTACATCAAAATAATAAACAACACTGACATGCTGACGTCACACATGCTGTAGACTGTAGAGGTAAAGTCATCGTGTGGAAATACGTAGCACGCAGTCCCCGGGGAGTATGTATCGTCTTAGGTACTCCACTCTCTACTCAACGTAAAGAATTCTCTCTATCTAGATAGTGTAACACCCCCGAGCAGAGAAACTTGAACTCGTTACCGTCGCTGGAGAGGGTGTTTGGCGATTGTGCACCTACTCCTACGTTGGTCTGTTTCTTTTTGACGCGGCGGGAACACACATCAACAAAAATTCTTTTTTCCCCCACCCACTTCCCACTTGAAACCATAATATTATCGTTCCAAAACAAAGATGATCACATCTTCTATGCTACCAGCCTGGCGAGTAGTTTCCCGCTCTCTCGCTCCATGTCTGAATCAGAACCGGTCTGCTTGTGCATCGGCGGGGCAAGAGGCGCGGGAGAATTTGCTCGCGCACTTCCAACGGGATAGCTCGTTTCGTGCGGTGAGGAATCTATTGTGCTATTTGATTATGAAGTCCGTCTCCTTTCATTTCATTGACCTTCTAATTTTGCGAGTCATAATATAATATCAATCGACAGCAAATGGTGTACTCGCTCTCTTTCGCCGGCAACAGTCTCGAGAGCGATCTTGAATCGGACAATACCTTCCCTCTCATCAACGACCGGATGAAAAGACAGTTGCGAAACTCGTTCAATGCACTCCTCTCTCCCTCTGAGTACGACGCTCGAAGGCTTCGAGGTCGACTGCCTCCTCAATTGAACATGCACAGCTTGGACCCATTGCCCAAGAAGATTATCGAGAGAAAACTCCCTCCCTTGGAACAACGTGATGGCGAGGTCAGCGCCGAGTCCTTTGCTCAACCTCTTCCTAAATTATCCAGTGAAATCATATCCTACAAGCTCGATGAAGATGAAAGACCAATCGTTGTCACAGACACCAAAAATCCCTACCGTATCGTTGCAGTGAATAAAGCCTGGGAGAGACTCTGCGGCTACACCCGTGAGGAATGCCAGGGACGTTCACTCGGCCGACTTCTTCAAGGTCCAGAGACCGAAATGATTCATGCCACGACCATGCTATCAAAGCTATTGGCAGGGGAAGAGGCCGGGGCAGTTTTGACCAACTATGCCAAGAATGGAAGGAAATTCAGGAATTGTATTCGAGTGGGACCAGTCGTGGATGAGATGGGGAAAACAGTCAATTTTGTTGGGGTGCTACGTGAGATGAAAGATGAATACATGTGGAGGAAGCTCAGTGTTGGAGGGAGATTGCAATTGCCGTTCGTGTCGTGAATACAGGTCTTCTTCGCTTATTTACCCGAAGATGTCAAACTAGCACAGTGTTTGTAGACAGTAACATTCTTACTATCCCTCCTAGAGCACTTCACTCGTTTGTATTGTACTATGATACCTCGTCATTCACCAATGAAACATCAGGTCAAATAATTAGCCAACGTGGTAATCTCCAACATATTGCGTTAGTGCATGTTTGAGCGTCTTCTCCTTCGTCGTGAACAGCACTTTAAAGCATGTGTGAAAACACGGAACCCAAACGCCACCGCGAACACAAAATCCCCCCATAACTACGACGTGGGAGAGGGGCAAGCTGAGCTGCATCTCATAATCGCGTTGCCGCATTCAATCGGCCATTTGGTGAAATCCTCGAGGGTTTGGTTGATGCTCCGGGTACATGCACAACAAGCCTCGAATGGCTGTTGGGGGTATAAGGTATAAGAGCGGAAGATCAATAATTTTCAGGGCAAGAACGGAAAGATGTGAACCTAATTGTCGCTAATTTCCAGTCTTACCATGAAGATAACCCACAAAATAGCGCAGAGAATCGCAGCAGGCCACGCAAGTACCAACAAGAGAATGAGCCATAACAACGCAAAAATAGGGTTCGATGCCATGTTTCTGTTGTCCCGTCTATCTATGGCCAATGATGAGAGATATTAATGCTGGCTGATCTCTTTCCCGGCCGTCGAGAAAGTTTGTCCTGTTTTAGAGCTTTTCGTCCGTGACTCCGTACTACAGTCGTACTTACGTAAGTACTCTACAATCGTACCTCGAGAAGATTAAAAGGTAGATCATGGCATGGTCACCTAACCTGATAAACATAACGCAGCGGCTGCGATCATTCACCAAGGCGAATCCCGTCGTCATCAACGGACGGCGACACATTTATCGTCGACCTATCACTCCCAGCATCCGCCTGCATGCAAATAGCCAGTCGGTTCTGAAGGAACAACAGAGACAATGGCATCAAACCCAATATTCTCGTTGCTATGGCTCATCCTTTTGTGGTTTCTTGCGTGGCCTGTTGCGTTCTTCTGCGCTTGGTTGTGGGTGATCTTCATGGTAAAGACTGGAAATATTTATGCCGAAAATTTTCTGGCATCGTTATCGTTCATTATCCTAACATAAGGTTCTGCTCTTCTGCCCTTACACAAGCCATTCGAGGCTTGTTGCGCATGTACCCGGAGCATCAACCAAACCCTCGAGGGTTTCACCAAATGGCCAGTGCAGTGTGGCAACGCGATTAAGAATTGCAGCTCATCATGCCCCTCTCCCACGTAGTGGATATGTTCGCGGTGACGATTGAATTTCGTGGTTCTCATACAACTTGAGAAGTGTAGTTCAACGAAGGAAAAGGCGTAAAGATTGTATTACATGTCGGGGATCACCACCGTTGGCAAAGTCGTTGTGATAAAAAGGTCTGACTGAATAAGTAGATGTAGCAGAGACATCTTCACCTACTCATGCTAACATCCCTAGGCTAAGTTTAATGAGAAAGTGTTTGCTAGGAGTCTATGTGTTGAGGTAGCGCTGGCAGGGACCAAAGCAGAGAGAAATTTATCCAATGATTTGCTTTGTTTTCCAGCTGACCTTAGAAAAGTGAAGAGTCCAGCATTCAACCAGCGCATCCGGGTTCCATCTATTTTTTCCCCTCCCCTCGCAGACACCTTTTTTAATTTCAAAGAGGATGGTATCAAATAGATCTATTCGCTTTGGTCAGTATCCATCGTCAGGAATTCTAACTTTGATCCCTTCCATCTCTCTTGTGACACGAATTTGACAACCAAGACGGGAACTAAAAAATGAAAAGTAGGACGTCTTAGGTACGTATTACTAGACCGGCGGGGAAAGTAAAGGTAAGATAAGGGAACTCTCACGTTTCTGTTAGCTCGAACGCCAAATCTAGCATATCCTCTTCTTCATCCGTCTTCGGCGGAAGAGTATCATATATTTCTTTCTCAAACACCAGATGGCAAGTAGAGCATGCTAGCTCCCCACCACAGGCCCCTTCATCAGTTGTAGGATTCAAAAGAAACAACAAATGAGGTAAAGGGAGGTTAAACGTGGAGGATGTATTTGTCAGGGAGAGAGTTACCTTCGAGCTCAATGTTATTGTCATGTGCAACGTCCATTAAATTCTTCCCTATTTCGGCATCTACGGAGTGCTCCTCTCCACTAGGATCAATGTATGTTATCTTGATTGTCTGTTTCGCGATGACGCCGCTGTCGTCCCCAGTCGTCGAGGAGAAGCGACGGAGGACGTCGACAGGAGCGGCCGCCGCGCTCATCGTCGTTGCCAATCTTCTGAGGGTAGGTATCTGCTGCAATCTCCTGAAGGCTACCGGGCTCAACGTAGACAAAGGGCGACGGAAGATCGAAGCCATGTTGTTCGCCTGTTGTTTCAAAGTGCTACCCGTAGTCTACCGCCAAGAATATCCATGATCATTGTCTGGTATCGTACCCCACATCCGTGCTGTGTTGCGTGTTGCCCGTAGCTAGTACAGGAGTAGTACGGACAGACCACAAAAGCGCCTGAGGGAACGACGACCCCGATCCGACCGCTCCCCAACTTCCGCCAGGTTTGAGGTTGCATCTCGAGAGAGGTAAAGACCACGGAAACGTTGTCTCCGGAGAAAATCTACTCATCATATAACGTCGATATGGTTTCGGATGATACTTCTTCATCCTCGTCGTCGTCATCGTTGCCTCTGCTTCATGATGTCCTGGGATCGGCAACAGCCGGAATAATCAGCCGTATTTTTACCCATCCACTTGATACTGTGAGTGTGCGTTCGATGTGCGCTCGATAAAAAAATATATTCCACCGCCGCCCACGATATGCTCAATGCTCACAACAGGCAAAAGCCAGACTTCAGGCACCCGCGGTGTCAATTGGTGGTCGACCGAACGCAACCTTCAGTGGCCCGATAGATGCGCTCTTACGAACATATCGACATGAAGGATTTCGGGCTCTATACGGTGGATTTGGCGCCGTCATTGTTGGAGGAACGCCTGGCACGGTGTTGTATCTTACTGGATACGCCTTTTTTAGAGATTCAATATCGTCCGCTGCGTCGGGATGGCGCGAGGGAGGAGTGACAACATCGTCCGCCGTAGATAGACCAATCCTATCGCACGGCCAGGAGTTCGCGGTGCATTTTATGTCTGGCATGCTGGCAGAAGCATTGGCTTGCGTTGTATACGTACCTGTTGACGTCGTGAAGGAAAGAATGCAAGTGCAACAAAAAGTGACTGACGTTCCGAGCGATCTTCATCGGAATCGCCAATACAATGGAAGCTTGGATGCCATACGTCAAATTGCAAGAACGGAGGGCGTGGGGGGTATCTACAAAGGCTACGGGGCAACGCTAGCATCTTTTGGACCATTTTCGGCACTATACTTTATGTTTTACGAGCAATGCAAATCGTGGTCAAAAGAATACGTACATCGGCGGAATCGAAACATTGATGTGAAGAACAATGACGGTATAGCGGAAATCAAAGACGGCGACCTCCCTTTGATTCATTTGGTTGCATGCAGTGCAGGATCAGGCGCGTTTGCGTCATGGTTAACATCACCTCTTGATATGGCGAAGCTACGTCTGCAAGTGCAGAGAGGGCAAGCTGCTGCGACAGCGTCTAGCAACCAAACACTGCAATACCGTGGTATGCTGGATTGTCTACGATGTGCATACCTAGAAGGTGGGATTCATGGGCTGTTTCGTGGTGCAGGCGCTCGTGTTATCCATTTTGCCCCTGCAACAACCATTACCATGACCTGCTACGAGAAATGCCGGGCCTTCTACGCGGATGCTCTTGGTTAATCACTTTGTACCCGACGTAGCGACAGAAACGAGGCAAAATAAAGTTATTTCGGTAAGTATGAAGGTATGTGATTATTTGGGGATAAACTTTCTTCATTCAAGCGTGCTATTGAAAATGACTTTAATCGCAATACTTTCACACCCGCATCCACCTATCCAACATGGTGTAATAACGCGCCAGTCCCACCTAAGAAGTCCGGAATCAACCCCCTCCACATCGTTGACATCATTTATGTCCGCGCATATGTATGATGAAAATTTAGTGGTATTGGCACGGAGACATATCCCACCAATTGATGATATCCGTCCGTTTAGTCGAGGCCGTCACCAGTCCCTTACCATCGTACCTACAATTGGTGCATATTTGGCGGGAAACAATGTTGGAGTACCATACTTACGATGATGTACTTATCGTACGACATCTACTTAAGTTTGTTGTTCGTGTGGTTCTTGTCTTGGTTGATCCACACACATACAGTCGACCTGAACATAAAACCCCTTCTCTCACAAGTCTTCGCCATCCAACGCACTGCTCTCGATATTATTATCTGCCACTGCTTCCCTCACTAAATGGTGCTCTTGTTGCTCTCGGCAGCTGCCTCTGGCTTATCACTCTCCGCCTCATTAGCCGCCGTTGGCTCGAGGCTAGAAGCATCTTCAGAATCTCAAAAACCGAAAAACACGACAGATCCCACGGCGAACACACCCTCTCAATTCTCTCATCCACATCTCATCGCGCGTCTCTCAACGATCGAGGAGTAAGGTAGATCCGCCCTACGTAGTTCGTCAAGTTTCGAGAGTGAGAGAACGACGCGTTGTAGGTAGCAGAAAAGTCTAATCACAAGCTTATGTCATGCCGAAGGCACTCTTACTTCTTACTAGGAGTGTATAACTCAATAGTTTAATATTACAACCTCGATCGTATCATAAGCGAAAAATTGTCCGCACGATCCTCGTCAAGCCGACGGCGTTCGAAATCCGCCCCCCACGGAATCTCTGTTCTCATTCCTGGGATAGGTTGAGGGTCATCATGCTCAGCGAGTCGGATATCTCCCCCCGTTCCAACTTCCCCATCACCTCGCGGATGCTCCCCCGGAGCAGGTCGCCGTCGCACCCGCCCACGACGACCGGCCCGGCCTTCGTGCCGTCGAGTTCCACGAGGTCGTTACCGTCGTCCCCGCCGAGCACGTACGCGACGTAATGGTGCCTCACCCTGCTTTGATCGCTCGTGATCGCCTCGGATTGACCCTCGGAGGCGTGGGCCGCGTGTATCGCGCGGAACTCCTCGTTCCCCTCGAGGGCGGCGCACCTCTCGCGCGGGGACATCGACGACGTCGACGATCGGAACCTCCCCATCACCGACGTTGGATCGACAACGATCGACGGCGAGTTGAACACGGCGTGCAAGCAGGCGATGATCCCGCACGCGTTGTCGAGCGATCCCGACTGATGCATGTAAAATCGAACCACGTCGTAATTTTCGGCGGATCCAAGGTCCCGACTTCGGTATTCGGATTTGGGTATCAGTCTCTCGTGACATACGATGATCCCGAGGACCGGCTGGGGCACGAACGCGAGCAGGTCCTCGTCGAAGCCGAATATTTCGCCAATAGAGAAGGCTTCGGGAAGGCCGATCGAGTGGAGGTATTTCTGTGTACCGTAGTATTGAGTCGGGTTTCGGCGTTCGTGAGAGTAGAGAGGGAGAGGGAGCGTACGATCGATGGAGCGGTGTGAAATGTCTCCTTACGCCTTGTGTTCAGAAAAATCGACGGAGGGCGTGAAACATTCATCATCCTTACCGTGAGAACATCTGGATTGGATTCCAGGGGAGGCCAGGAGAATTCGTCCTTGGAGGGTTCGATGACGATGGCTCCATCATCTTGTTGTTGTTCGGCGGATGTCATAGTGTTGTCCTGTGTAGGGTAGAGGGCAAAATGCGGGCTGCCCCCAAGTTCGTCTTCCTGTCGCAGCAGGGAGACTCCACATACACGTGGATTCGCCTCATCTCCACCATCTCTATCTCTACACTCCAAGACAACGCATCGCACCCTATGCACAGACTTCGATGAGAAGTATCGCAACCATGGCCCCCATCGCGCTTCCCCGCCATTCGTCGTCATTTCCATCCATCTTCCGGATCCGGACGGCGTGCGCGGCGGCCGTTGTGATCGTCGCGATGATGATGCGATCGTCGTCCGGCGCAGCAGTAGCAGCGGCGGCCGCCGCCGACGCGTCGTCCGCCGCCGTTCGACGACCCCCCCCTCCGGCCGTGGCCTTCCTGAGGAGGAAGAGGGCGTACACCCCGCTATTGTTCTTCAAGGTTCCCAAGGGGACGATGGACGAATGTGAGTGTTGGGCGCGCACCTGTCGCAAAAATCGAGCTTGTCGATGTTATCACGGTCCGGCAGCGTCTCCGGGATGAATACGTCCGAATCGATACTGCGCGTGCACAAACTAATAAGAGCGGTTTTGTTCTTCTTCATTTCGCGATCGAACCCTCTCATCGCCTAATCCCCACAAGGCGATGGCATGGAAAAGGTGATCAAGACTGTAGAGAAGGAACGCGGCGTGCGAGTGGAACGATTGGACATAATGCGCGATCGAGCGGCCAGGAAGCTGTACGAGAAATTGGTCGAGGGCGACATCCGTAGTCCGTTCCCGTTGCTTTACCATCGCGAGTCGCTCCAGCGCGTGTACGGCGTCGCCGACGTCGACCTCGTCCGCTCGTGGTCCAAGGGACGGCTGTTGCCCGATCGGGGGGACGACGTCGTCGACGGGGAAAGGATGTCGGTGTTGGGCGGGCAGGGCGGCGAGGAGGACGAGGAGATGGAAATGGACATGGAGGAATTGGAAATGGAGATGGATGCGGAGCTCACGCCCGTGCAACGGAGGGGGAAGGAGGCGATGAAGAGACGGATGGAGGAGGGCAGGAAGAAGTGACTTCGGCGAGATCCCCTCCCGTCGATGGTTGAATTCATCGTTCGAAATATGATACGGACCTGCTTATGCTGCCGTCTTGATCATCATGGGAGAATGCATTCTTGTCGCGAATCGATGATACGAGCATTCCGTCCATTCGCGTAGTAGAAAAATAGAACATCACTTTAGTCTGGAATTAGGGTTCGTCGCCGCGATTTGAAGACTCCAACACGGCCATCCTTTCCCTCGCGGCTTTCGATGTCCCCAACCAGAATCCGGAATGCACGACGCTGTCCCTCTCCCAGAATTGCACCGGACTCGTTTCGATCTTACCCGTCAGGGCCTCGACGCCGTCCGGCGTGATGAGGAGGGTGTGCTCGAACTGCGCCGACCTCTTCCCGTCCCTCGTGGTCGCCGTCCAATCGTCTGGCCACATGAGATATCCGCCGCCCCCCTCGCATATCATCGGCTCGATCGTGAACGTGTGACCTGGCGCCATCCTCCCCGCCGGTTCCGAGTTCCGATAGTGCAGTATGTTGGGATTCGTGTGGAAGACGCTCCCCACGCCGTGGCCGCAGAAGCTCTTGACGGTGGCGAATCCGCGTTCCGTCACGTGATCCTCTATGATGGCGCCGATGTCCTTGTATTCATTCCCAGGCCTGACGAAATCCATCGCCTTGATCCAGCAATCGTACGTCGCCTGGATGAGTCGACGCGCGTCGTTGTCCGCCGCGCCCTCTCCCCCCACCACGAACATCTCGCTGCAATCGCCGTGATAGCCGTCGAGGTAGCACGTCACGTCGATGTTGATTATGTCCCCCGTCCGCAGCGGTCGGTCGTCGGGGATGCCGTGGCAGATGACCTCGTTCACCGATGTGCAGCAGCTCTTGGGAAAATTGCGATAGTTCAACGGCGACGGGTACGCCCTCCGTTCGACCGTCGCGTCGTGGACGATCCTGTCGATTTCGTCGCTTTTTGGATTCATGACACGGGCGGGAATCGTTTTTCGTTCAGCGTTCAGCCGGCCCATCCCCGCGAACCCCCCCCCAACGGGAACAAAAATACGCGTTAGGTCGAAGTACGAGGAAAGAGAAAAGGCCAAAGTCGATAGGAACGCCCAGACGCACGCTCCCCGTCCGACCGACCGATCTCGAACCCCGAAAAAATAACACTCACGTGGTGATCCCGGGCCCGACGGCCCGTCCCGCAAGGTCCAGTACCTCCCGCGCGCACCGTCCCGCCCTCCTCATCCTCTCGATCTCCTCCGGTCTCTTGACCTCGATGACCCACGGGAACAGGGCCGGCCGATTCTTCGGCATGCCATCCGCGGCGTAGTCCGGGAACTTGATCCCGGCATCGGTGGGAACGGTCCGCCTCGGGGTCTGCAGGCCCGGTCGGACGGAGCCGGAGTATCTAAATTCGGGCGACGTTGTCGGTCGCACTAGCGCGACGCCGGCGGACGACGACGACGACGAAGAAGAAGAAGAAGAAGAAGAATCGCCGGATGAGCCGAAGCCCTTCGAACCACCTCGGGAGGGGCGCCTTCTCTTGCCGATGCCGCCGTCGTTCATGAAGAGAGTGAGCGGACACGCGCCCCGACGAGGGGCGACGACGTCGTTCTGGACGCATGATCGGGAGTGCGGCGAAAACGCCGCAATCGACGCGACTACGAGTAACGATAGTAGCAGGACGAGGGAGGCATGGCTCGACGTCGACGCTGGCGTCATGGTTCTTTTCTCTCGGTCCCGTCGCGCAATTGCTTTTCTTCCGCCTGCGCTTTGCGCTTTGCGCTTTGACGTCGTCTCAAAGTCTGTGGGGGTGGTTGTGAGCTATGCATGCTGGGCACAGGCTGGGGGATGTAGAGGGAATTGGGGGGCTTCCCCCCTCTTCTAGTTAGGAACGAAGCACATCGCATCCATCATGATCCTGCATGCACTGCACCATCCCATGCTCCATGTCCATCTCTGATGCTTGCTTCTATGAGATTAGCGTCCCATTATTTACGCAGTGTCGCGTTATTGCCCCTCCTCATCGACGGTCATAATGTGTCTTCTTTTTATTTGACTCCCCTCTTATCTAATTTATCAATCCGCAATTGTATCGGCATAAGATTGTTTTCTTATCCGCAATCAAACTTAGATGGTATAGTTGATCACACTACTCTCTCTGTTGATGACGTTTGGGAAGATCATTACTTGGGCAACGACGAGAGACGGTATCGATCACCGAGTCGCTCGTACATATCACATGTTTTGCGTGACATGAACAACGAAGAATTTGGTGCATTTCTATTGCAGCACGAGCGAAAACTAACGGCGAAGGACGTACAACAAGAAGGGTTCGATCAATCTCACGCAGGGAGCGAAAGGAAACAGCGCACGGACTTTCTTCGCCGAAGTCTACCAGATCCGCTCTGGTCGCAGATTCGTTTGGAAGCTCAGCAAGCCTTGGCCCTTGAGCTGGATGCAGGGCCTCAATTGTACCAGCACGTCCTACGTCATCCCTCATTGATGGATGCGTTGGCAAGTATTATCAGTCACGAGATTGCCACGGAGTTGATGCCAGCCACTGCGCTACTTGCACTGATGACGAATCAATTAACTTTGATCGACGAGAAGAACGTATATTTAGATCTTATCGCCTCGGCCAATCGCAATCCATCCGAAGATTCAACTGCCCTCAATGCATTACTCTTTCATCAAGGCCTGCATGCCTTGGTATGCTATCGCGTTGCTCATCGACTGTGGCAGGCGGGACGCACCGGTCTTGCGTACTATTTGCAATCTACGGTCAGTTCACGCTATGCCGCAGACATTCATCCGGCAGCCGAGATGGAAGGTGGGATATATCTCTCGGTCGGAGGGGGAGTGGTAATTGGCGAAACCGCAAGGGTTGGACAGGATGTCACCATCCTTCAGGGAGTAACTCTTGGTGGCACAGGAAAAGAGGTGGGAGACCGCCATCCAAAAGTTGAAGAAGGAGTAATTCTTCATTCCGGTGCAACGGTGCTTGGGAACATAAAGGTGGGAAAGGGAGCAGTCATCACGGCAAAAAGCATCGTCACCAAGGAAGTGCCAGAAAGGGCTAGAGTGAGTGGGGTTCCCGCCACAGTTAAGAGTTTTCGCGCATTGAGGGAGGAGGGCTTTAACGATGACGAAGAAGAACTTGAAGAGGAATGTGATTTATATTGCGAGGTAACGGGTCTCTACGAGAGTTATTTCTCGGAGATAGAAGAATTGGTTCAGATCGGATTATGCTAGGGATGGTGTGACGAATTGCATAAATCTAATCCATACAACACATTATGCATTAACGCCAAAGGCTCAACATCTTTTTCCGCGTCAGTTCCCCCGATGAATGATCTCCCACATTCAAATATAAATGCAAATTGCCTTCGAACGCTCCAACTACTTTTCACATCTACGATGATTTGAGAACTGCCGGAGCCTGCCCCAACGAGACCTTCGGAAATCCCAGCTCTCTCAGCTGATTATCCGAATATCCTTGCTGTCTCAATTCCTTCACATGCAATTTATCAGTTTCAATTAGCTATTTTATTATCAGGTTGGACGGCGAGAAAAAGACGACCAATATTGATACGCCAGAGAAGAAAACGAGAGCATTAGCAGCGCCACGTGGTTGAACGCGAAGTCGATTTACGAAAAGCAAACGCACCTGTCCCTCCCTCATGATCTCGAATATGAGCGGCATAAGAACAACCATCGACGTCGTTGCCACGATGAATGCAAGATTTCCAGCCATTCTCGCTGCAACCCATGACTTTTCTTTGCAATACATTCCACCGGCATAGAATGATTTCCCCGCACGGCTGAGGAAACCTTTGATACCACCTTCTTTCTGCTGTGATGACGGCATGTTGGAGAATACTGCGGTTCGGTGCGGTGCGATAGGCGGGCGGTTGCGGTGTTGCTGTGGGTTGCCAAAAAAAGTGAGCAAGGGGGCTGGGGGGGGGGTGGGGGCGATGGACAGACCGAGAACAGCCACAAAACTCAAGCACAGACCCGGCGAGAAGGAAGGGCGCAGGCAGCAGGCACACTCAGAACAAAATTCTAAATATCTGGATCATGACAATTGAGGAAAGCTCTCGGTTGCGCATATAAAAAGGACCTTCCAACACCATGAGGACCCATGAGGTATCCGGGGTGGGCCGGGCAGCCCAGGAAAGATAGGGCTTGGCGGGAGAGCAGCCTCACTTGTTCGAGTTGCCAGAGATAGTATGGGCTCATCCCCCACATCGTCTACTTCGTCGTCAACGGCGGCGC
Organism: Stephanodiscus triporus; assembly: GCA_036939755.1. Taxonomy (NCBI): domain Eukaryota; phylum Bacillariophyta; class Thalassiosirophyceae; order Thalassiosirales; family Thalassiosiraceae; genus Stephanodiscus; species Stephanodiscus triporus. The sequence continues at coordinate 14,124 of JALLAZ010000122.1, forward strand.
AAACGACGTCGCCGTCGTACCCTCCTCACTGGCACGACCTGATCGCGGGCGCAGTCGCCGGCCTCGGCGCGCGCGCCGTAACAGCCCCCCTGGACTTGTTGAAAATTCGACGACAGCTCGCGCCGACCTCGGCCTCGATCGCCTCCGTCGTCGGCGGGGAATGGAAGATATACGACGGCCTCCGTTCCATCGCCAGGAGGGAGGGCGGCGCGCGGTCGCTATTCCGGGGTAACGTCGCCGCGTCGTACCTATGGGTGGGATACAGCACGACCGAATTCTGGACGTACGGCCACGCCCGGGAGTATCTCCGCCGGCGGCGATGCGCCGACCGCTGCTGCGGCGACGACGACGACGACGTCGGGGCATCCGCCGCGATCGGCTTCGCCGCCGGCGCCGCGTCGGGCGTATGCGCCACCGTCGTCACCTACCCCTTCGACCTATGCCGCACGATCTTCGCCGCGAGGGGGATATTTCCGATCCCCGCCACGAACGTGACCTGGTCGGATCACACGACGGACCTCGTCTCGAGGAGCCGGCGACAGTGGCCGTACGTCCAGCGCCGTCCTCCCAGGACGATGCGCGAATTCGCCCACGAGATATATCGGCAGAGGGGCGTCGGGGGATTCTACGCCGGAATTTTACCGGGACTGCTGCAGGTCGTGCCTTACATGGGGATCAACTTCGCGTTGCACGATGTATTGGTCATGCTGAGCGAAAGTAACGACAGCAGAGTTTCGGGCATCGCCGGTATGGTCGCTGGGGTGATAAGTAAATTCTTGGTCTATCCGCTCGACACGGTGAAAAGGCGCTTGCAGGCGCAGGCGTTCTACGGCTCGAGTCCAGAAGGTGGAGACGCCGTGAGGAAAGTCATCCGATCATTTCCTCAAAGTCGGATTTCCGAGAGGAAAAGAGTACCGGGGGCAGCTAGCTCGGTGGCTGTAAACCACCTGGCGGGCCATGACGTGTCATATCAAGGCATGGTGAACTGTTTTAGGGAGATTGGGAAGAAGGAGGGGATCGCGGCATTTTACAAGGGTTTAATTCCTTCCCTCCTGAAGTCGTCGATTAGCACCGGTGCTTCTTTTTGGCTGTACACACTGACAAAGAATCTCCTTCGGTCCACGGGTTAGGTCCCATCCATTTATTAATGCTAACAATTAGTGTAGATATCAAATAATGGCTGTGAATGATTTGACATACGTCATGCGATGAGCATTTTTTTGTGTTGCACTTTTTTCTACTCATACACACATCAATTGGCATAAGTTCACCCAAGCGTCGCGTCGCCGGGAGGAGTAGGAAACCCCTAAGATTAATAAGATTAAGGTGGCAATCAACACTCTCAATCATCCAAAGTAAACTCTACTTTTATGATCTAAAAAATAAAAAATAAATCATTCTTCATCATCATCGACTTCGGCCCAGATGTCATCGTCGGAACTTTCATCAAGCATATTTATTTTCACGGTCCCATCCGGAAGAAGCTTCCCTGACATTTGACTTCCACCAATTTCAATGCCAACAGAAATGTGCGAACGATCGCTCGAAATGTGTTTTGGCAGCGAGGCTTTCTTTTTCTTCTCCGCGCGGCGAATGTCCTTCCTCAAATTATCGATGTAACTGTTGTAACCCTTGCGTCGAAATTTCAGTGCGGATGGGTCGTTCGATTTCGTGCTCTGTTTGATGTACGGAGTGAGGCTAGTGGAAGTCCCGACGCTCGTAAACATTCTAGCGTTCGGTTCTTCCCCATCTTCGAGGTTTGCTTCCCGATACGGGCTAGAGTTGAACAAGTCGTCCTCGTCTTCGTCGTCGTCTGATACAGAAGCATTAACCTCTCCACCTTTTGGGATCGCATTTTTTTTCTTTGATGCTTTCCGAACTTGCGGAGTGGGAACCAGGGACTGCCATTTCATCTGACACTCATATGAGGTCTTAGTTCCAACTCGATTCGCAACTTCTTGCCAATAAAGATTGGACGTAGGGTCGATTCCCTTCTGGCAATGACGTAAAATTCGAAGCTCATCACATGACCATTCGTGCCCTGTAGCGCTGCCATCAGCAGTTGAGCTCCGTGCTTGCACAGTATTATCATTTGAGGCAGGACTTTCTGAGATTCGTTTCGATGCGAGATCGCCTCCTTTGACTTCCTTGGTGGTGCCAGCCCGTTCCATCGCTCCGCTTACTTTTTCAACAGGAGGTGGATGGATGGCGGCCTCGTCGACGCTTTCGTCCACGGAAACATCGGCATCAACTGAGCTGTCGAAGCGAACTTTTCCATCTGTATTGTTGTTGTCTTCGTTTACAAACGAAGTGACTGTGAAACGATCTGTTGGTTTGGATTGCCTCGACGACTTTCTTACTCCTGTCACCTTGTCATCATCTATTACTTCTTTGACAGTGACACGGGGGCGAACAGCCACCTTTTTGTTTGCCACCGTTCTCGTGGATGTGTCCTTATATGCAGCTTTTTTGGCATGACCGTTTCGCCGTTGTGCAGTGATTGCATCGTTTTCATTTCTCACCACCGGAACAGCCACTTCTACATCGAAGACTGCTGTTCCACGGACAGGAGCCCTTGGAGGAGCAGATGGCGAAGTTCCTACTTCAAAATCTTGCTTTTTGAGACGTGGTGTTGCGACCTCCATTGCCGCAGCTGACATCAGCCCAAGCACGTCAGCTTCTTGCGTATCGTCATTCGAATAGAGCAGCATCGACCTGGCACGAGAGAGAGAGTTGCATTCATTATTCGGCGATGAAATGTAGGAGGAAGATGATACTAGAACACGAGGACTTGGGGCGGCATGACCGGTATAATCCCGAGCCTCGTCGACCTGGGTATGTGCGGATTTGTCATCGAAAACATACGGACTCGTTGACATTTTCGTCACCAACGAAAATGGTGACGTCGGCGGGGATTTTACGGTGGCCAGTGCGATCAGTTTTTGGTCGGGCGTTTTCTTGCCGTCGACGCGTTTCTTCAGATTCGGATTCGAGTCAGGCATCGGCGAGCGGTCGAATATGTTATTCCCATTGGACAGCGTTGAGAACCGATGCAAAAACCCCGGAGGACTGGCGATTCCACCCGGCATCGCGCGACGTCGGATGGTGAGCGGAGTCGAACAGTCGGCCGTGTCTCCCATCGTCAACGATCCGACGTAATCGGTCAGGGACGTGACGTTTCCACGTTCGTCGTTGAGTATGCTAGTCTGGCCCGACGATCGAGATGACTTCCATTTGTCTCTCTTCGACCGGCTGGATTTTTGCGTCTTTTGAATCGACGACGTCAACGTCATGAGAGATGAAACTCCGGAGTTCCGTCCGCACTTCTGTTCCGTTTCTTTGGTTTGCACCAATGACGATACTGTATGGTTGCGCTTGCCCCGTCCTCGAATCCTTCCCGGATTCGCTTTACTACCCCTCCCGACGAGCGAATTGTCGATATCCGCGATGCTGTACGTCGTTTCGTCCGTGGAAAGGAGCGACGAGTCCATCATCGCTCGAGGGCCGTTATTCCCGCTCCGGCGTCTGTGAACGTTGACCACTACTCCGCTCCCGATCGAAAGTTTCTTAGCGGCGGCGGCGGCGGCGGCGGCATCATCGCTCCCGTCCCCGCGCGTCATCGAAACGTCCGCCAAGGACGCCACGAGGGAGTCCATCGTCAGGGAACCTCCTCCGCGTTTCGCGACGAGGGGTTTCGGTTTCCTGTTTTCCTTGCCGGCGTAGCCGCCCGCATCCATAACGCCGACCCTCGAGGGGTACGATCCGGCGGGGCACTCGACGAGGGACGAGTTGGACGACGCCCTGAGCCTCGCCCTCCTTGCACCGCGAGAAGACGACTTCTTTGCCGCCCTCCCGCTCCCATCATCGGTCGGACGATTCCTTCCGACTACGACGGAGGTCGAGGACGAAGACGACGACGATGACGACGCAGCGAACCCCGCGCCGCCTCCGCCGCCGGACGATGATACGTCGGCCTCGGACGACTCCGGGAATAGAACCTTCTTCGCCCGGCCGAGCACACCTCCCATGAAACCCGAGTTATTCCAGTCGTCCGCCTGCGCCATGGCGTCGCCCCCGGTTGTTTGTTCACTGCGATGGTATTTTACCCAGGCCAGCCACGACGTTTTTGTTCTTCGGCCGTTGGCGCGAAAAGGGAAAGTGAAAGTGTGGCGGCAGTACGGGTTTAACCCCTACTTATTGCGCTTCGTTAGATTTTTTTTTCCCTCTACCATACTGTTCCTACGCTGACCTCTCGTACCCCGTCCAGAGGACCTGTCGCACACATTATATAATGCCAGATTATATTATGATGTGTCCCGCAAAATAGTTATAATACAGGTTATATACCGTAGAACACGCGGTCGAAGCAACACGCGGCATAAGCAATCCGCGAGAAAATTTACCCCTACGTACCTTATTCCCCATATCGTAAAAAGTTAAGATTGAGGGCTGTGTTAATCCTTATTAGACCACCAGCATACCGTTGGATTCGTCTTGTTGCGCTGAATCGTTTTTGTGTGGCCCCCATTTTCTTAAAACGATCGCATCAATATCAAATTTGATCTTTTCTGTTTTGCTAATTACGATAGATTTAGAAAGGAGGGACATTTTCATTGCTTCGACCGCGTGTTCTACGGTACTTTGCCCGGAACAAGGCAAGAGCAGCATGATGTCAGTCCCAACCTCGTTGGGAGACATATCAACATGGCGTTAGTGGACAAAAGTATCTTTAGATCGGCATCATTATGCATTGGCATCCTTCTCCTATCCACCCCGCCCACAATGGCGGATCGCGAAGTCGGCGACCAGGTCAATCTTATCCAAAGGCTGCGCAAGCAAGGGTTTGGCAAACGTGCCAAGGGCTCGGTTTCCGATCGTTACGACACCGGGGCAGCTTCGAGGATCCGGCTCCGTCCGAAGGTGAGGTCCGGATCCTCCATATTGACGAGATCCCTCATCCTCGCAGCGATTTTATGCACCGTCAGGTTCCTCCTGCCGCGTGCGAGACGATGGATTAGTGAATGCTGTCGAGGCATGTCAGAGGTCAAGAGGTCCCTGGAGGCGCGATCCGCGGGGGCGCGTCGTCACAGGAGTCTCAAGAGGGCGAAATCTCGGCGCGACGAGGGGAGTGATGCGCAAACCATATCTCCGTCGGTGATGGAAATTATCGACCTGGGGGAGGATTCGGACGACGGCGATTCATCCTTAAATTCGACCATCAGCGCCATCTCGTCGGCGTCCACCTTCCTGTCGTTTTCGATGATCAGGAGGAAGCGCGTTGCGTCCTCGTCCGAAGCGGCCGAGGCCACCAGGCGATCTGTGAAGTCATCCGCGCGAACGACCAAAAGACCGCTGTCTAACTCGATCACAACGATGCCGATTTCCAACTCATCCGCAAGGAGTAAGCAACCAATCAACAGCTTGGGCAGGCTGATGAATTTCATCGACGAAGACGATCACGCGTTTGCCGCCACGAGCGTGAAATCTGAATCGTCGGCCGACGCATCGGGGATCCCCACGACCTTCACGAACGATCGTGGGCGCGGATGCGACGACCGGAATGGCCCGTCAGAGAAATTGTCCGCCGGTTACTCGCGTGGTTCGACCCGCACGACTCGCGAGCAATCTCATCGCACGGTGCGTTCAAGGAGATGACGGAATTGGATCAGGCTGCGCGAACTCTCCCAAACTCTTGTCTCAGTTGATGGATCCCCATGGTTACCGTGGTCGCCGCCCGCCGCCGCTACCGCCGTTATTGGTGGTATTGGGAAAAGAGTGTTGGGGAAGATTGTGGTGGTGTCGGTCGTTGATGATGGTTTGCCGAATATTCATCCAAGATAAGCCCAGCCACGTCGGAAATATATGGAAGACTAGGAGAATCGGCAGGTGGAATATACAGCAGAAATCAACAATATTCTACGGTTTGTTGTCTGATGGAATTATTCACAGTTCATGCAAGGCAATAAAGAATCGAAGCTAGTTTATTTCTTTATAAAAAGTTTGGTATGGCCTCTTACAGAAGCTCCCTACAACCCTGCGCTGACGATTCAATACTAACCTCTAGTTTCTACACATTTGCCCCACTCCCTGAGGATAGACAGAGTTAGAGCGAGAGATCGAGGACAACTGTCAAAGTCTTCACGGCAGCAATGCTGCCAATTCTGTTTTTATGTGTAATTGTGAATTTGTAACCGTTCCTTCGGGTGGAGTAAGCTATATTCTTGATGCAAATTAGCGCATCACTGCTTCACAGGATCGTATCTACGAGATGTGTTCTTGTTTTCATCCGCGGAAGCATTGCCGTATTTAGCCAAGAAAGCACCCAGAGCAGCAGCCGCAACCGGAAGAGTAATTTCAGATTGATTATTCATGGAGAGTTTGCCGGTATTGTTGGTGCCATTGCTTCTGGGAGTGTATGCCTGCGCGTTGGAGATCATTGTCTGATTCTGAGCTTCGATTGCCGCAGCAGTCGCAAGGACAGATACGGCATCAACATGCTTCTGGTAGGCGTCTGGGCTGGCGATTTTCTCAACAATTCTTTCTACGAACGATTCTTGGAGGGACTTGGGAAGCATGGAGATGGCATTGTCCAGTTTCGCGGACAGCTTAGGGTTGAGCTGAGCTGGCCCTAGTTCAGATGCTTCATCATTGTATGACACACTGCGATTGTAGTCATAAGAGGATTCAACTGTTTCAGGTTGGAAGCCAGTGTTTATGGGAGATGAGGACTGATCCAGGGAATGATCCGTACTGCTAATTGGACCGACACTGTCGTCGTCGTGGACAAAGTCAAACATGCATTCAATCATGTCTACTGATTGAGACCTTTCAATCTTCGCAGTAATGGGTGTAACAGTACTCGACTGGTATGCCGACGTGACATCTTCCACAAGAAGGTCAGAGTCGGATACCATGGGGTCAAGAAGAGAGACTTCAGGGTGGACAGGATCATCGAAATTCGTGAAGGACTCGTCGACGGGGAAAGAGCATACATGGTTGGCCTCGAACTTGCGCTTCTTAATTGATGGCTCTTCCGCGGAGAAATCGCGGCCAGTAATTTGTCGCAGCGTCCCAGCCATAAGCTCGACCATTTCTGTTAATCGACCCACCTCTGCTTTCAAATAATAAACATCCTCCTTGAGTTTGTCTACCTCCTCCTGATCAGCAGCATTAACTTGATTTGCTTTCCTGATTTCTTTCAGCAAATCCACGCGACCACGGATAAAGCTTTCGTGCTTGAATCGCCACCACTTCGAACTCTCTTCCTCGTCGTCATTGATGCGGATAGAGTCAGACTTGATTTTGCGGAATCCGTAAAAGTTGAGCTGACGGACGAAGGAGCTGAAGTTGTTGTGCTTGAAGAATTGAGGAATGACATCGGACGCAAAAGTTTCTGGATCTTTGACAATAAATGTGAGACCATCTTCAGACCTGCAAGAGTGAAATGGAGTCAACAGTATTGCGAGGGAAAAGGGACGTGTTAGAAATCTCAATCATGAAAATAAGAACTCAAGGAGAATTCAAAGCCCGCCCCTACCCTCCGTTAGCATCAAAACACAGTCCCGCCCCACTGAATCCGCTACTCTGCGACCTCGTCGCCAGAGAACGGATCATTCACGCTTTTGATTGTCGAATTTTCTGTGGAGCAAGCGTGGGAGTGGGGCGGGCCAAATGAGCGGCAACAGGAACACGACGATACTAGGGTCCTTCATACTCACCAGGCGGCAATTTCGGGGTCGCATGTGTTGATCATGTGGAACGTCTGCGGTGAGAGCGATGAGGGAGGAGGGAGCATGAGGGGGGGGGCAATGTGAGAAAATTGTGTAGAAATCACGTAGGAATTAGTATTGTCCACGTGGAATTCGCCGCTCTGCCGCTGCCTCCGCTGCCGCCGTCGCCATGGTCAGGCGGCGGCTGCCTCATGCATCGCATTCCAGCAGGAAAAAAATACTCTATCCAGCGTAACGTCCGATTTGGTGGCTTACGATCGCAGGGGGCGGCATTCAACCAGCGGCGAGCGTTCCGACGCACGACTGCGCCGACAGCGAGAGCAAAATACCAAGTTACGGCGCTCACCTTCTTCAAGAAAACAGGGACCTCCTCCTTCTTGACGGGGGCCTTCTTCGCGTTCGTCATCGGCTTGGTTGAATTGCCATTTCCTAAACCCGAAGCCTGAGCAGTCGTGTGACGGCATCGCATGACACTCCCACATCACGTGCAATCACGTGCAAGTTCCAC